>CACRXK020001613.1:0-12646 GCA_902702795.2 Paramuricea clavata
CCATCACATTACTAACGTTCACATCATTCCAAATATAAGCCCTCCCCCCGAATATAAGCCCCCTGTCTATAAGCCCATCATCACATAACTAAGGTTCACACCATTCCCAATATAAACCCCCCCCCCCGAATATAAGCCCCCCTGAATATAAGCCCACTATACAGGTATATAATTAACATTATACAAGTTTTTAACCACTATACAGGTTTCATGAGGTTATGCAATAACAAAGGTTAACAGCTAGGGAACCAAGCCTCGTTACGTCGGCACATCATGTGACCAAAAGGGGGCCGGGCGAGTATGTAATAAGAGGTTGGCCGCGCATTGGTGGTATTAGTAATCATTGTGCGTTGGAAGCGTAGTAATCGTATTAGGAACAAAGATTTTTTTCTCTCCTGTTCTTTTATATTTCCACCAATTGTTAATTGGTGTTAATAAGTACTAATTAAAATATGAGCAGCTGTAATCGATGTAAATGCCCATAAAGATCAGTTGTGAATATTCTAATATTTAGTGCCCATGGGGACAATCTCACGCTTCATTAGCGTGCAATTAAAACCTCAATCAGTATTGTTATGACGGGAACGGGAAATCATTTTCGGTTGATATCCATCAAGACTATCGTGGAGGCGATGGACGAAAACCTTTCTCAGTGTTTGCGTGAGTAGGTATACAAGGAACTGACTTTTTTATTAGCCTGTTCAGTTACTTGTAGCAGTGGCGGAAATTCACTTTATTCGTTTGGGGGGGAGCAAAGCCTCCTAAATTTGCGTCAAAACTTTCAAATTTCCGACGTACCCCCCACTTGCACTCGAAAAGACTGTTTTTAGCCCTCTTTTAGGTAAAAAAAAATTCGTCAATTTTCCGTGAAGGTGGGGGGGGGGGGCGGACGCCCACCCGCCCCACCAAGATTTCCGCCACTGACTTGTAGGATCGCGCATATACGGCTGTAGTTTCTTATATATCAGTTTCTTATAATAACATTGCATAATATATTTTTTAGGTTGTGACAGCACCAGTTCCTTTTATCGGAAAGGTAAGAAAACGACGTGGGACACGCTCGAGCGCAATCGTGGATACGTGGTTGCATTCGTATCACTTGCATGGGAGTACTTTTTCTCCTTCGGATGATCTCGTTGCACAGCTGAATAAGGTTTGTTTGCTTGATGTATGGCGACAAAACATCCGAGAATGTCAACAAATGTAGGTTTGCATTGTTCAAATTGGGAAAGTGTTCTGATGACATGCTACCGCCAACATGTGAAAGCTTGCTGCAACACATACGTCGGGCAAACTATCAAGCAGCTATTTGGCGCCAGTGTCTTGACGCAGAAATGGATATCCCTCCTGGTTGTCATGGATGGCGGATAGTCGACGGAGAGTTGAAGATCGTGTGGTTGATCCGTCCTCCGGCACGGGACTCGATACTTGAATTCATCCATTGTGGTTGCAAGACTGGTTGCGAAACTCACCGTTGTTCGTGCAAGAAAGCCATGATCCAATGTACAGATGTATGTACTTGTGCTGGGTGTATGAATGCAGCGATTGATGACGAACAGTCAGACAAAGAGATGGAAGAAGAGGAAGAGCTCGGTTTGGATATGGATGATGATATTTAAAGTAGCTCCTACATTTTATAGAAATGTTGAAAATGCACAAATTAGATCAACTCTTTGAAGAGATGTTATTTGCTAGAAATCAAAAATAACACTTCACTAAAAAATACGCATGGTTAACCGAATTTTTTATTTCAGGAAACATTTTCTTGTAGTACGACAAAATATTTGACCAATTTTAAAAACAAATCTGTTGAGCTAAATTTAAAAGAATTATAAACATGGTTTTTCGAAATAATTTTTTTGGCTCTTCAGAATTTTAAAACATAATATTTTTATTTTAATATATTTTTTTAATATCTTGAATCGTCATTGTTGCCATAGCAACAGCGATGACGTCGCTCTTGTGACCAATTTCAAATTCTTTGACTGTTGCTTTATAAAAGTTGCACAACTTTTTACTTCTGTCAAGTAATATTCCTTCAAAAAGTTTGATCTAATTTTTGATTTCCTCCTATTTTTAAATTGAAGGGAGACACCTCAAGTTGTATTTTAGTTGTATTAATATGTTTAAATCAGTTCGTGTGAAATACCAACCGTCAACGTCAATTTTTGTCCGATGTTTTCGAGTTTATTGTGAATAAACCGCGCTCAATTGTCCTTGCGCGTGTAGTTCTCCCCCCTGGAAAGAGCCTGAGACTAGTTACTTCAACATATTTTACATGAAGTTCCTTGGAAACAAAATGGCGGATTTCGAATTTCGAGGAGTGCCAATTGTTGAAATTCAAATGCAAATTTCTAAAAAACTGCAGGTTTCTAGCAGTGCCAACAAGCAGAAATGTGAAAGGTGAGTAAAAATTTATATATTCTGAGTTTTTGGCGTAGTCTCCGAAGGTGTCCAACGAAACTGAACGATAATCGGCTTGGGAATACGGACTATCTCTCTGTACGCTGCTTTGATATATTTAAATAAGTTTTAAAAGTTTTATGCCTGGGTGTGCTGTGTGGAACGCTTCAGGGAGACAGCCTAGCAGATTTCAGTAAAATGGTCCCTGATTTCAAAAGAGTGGTCCCTGGCCTGGTTACCAAGCATACCGCATTTGTAAATAGAAAATGTTATGGAAATTTCCTTTGCATTTATAATTAAGTCATTAGTCTTCCTCTATTGCTCTCGGAACAATGAAATAGGCTACGTTTCGCTACCATACGGTCAGAATGGAATAACGGGCTAAATATGACTTGTGTTTACTAAAATATAAAGCCATTAAATGCTATCCAGAAGCTTGAAAATTATGCCGAGTCTCCGACTAAAAATGTTTTGGCAACACAGTCATGTCAGGCAAAAATTTCCAATCACCTCAGCTACTTAAACCTGTCAAGTAGAAAGCGTATATATAGTTGTTTATGGTCTAGTATTGATCACAACTTGCGAGTATATAAATAATTAACATCAACGATTATACGACAAAACTGTTTTTCTTGAGCACATTTTTAATACAGTTTGAATTTAGTCATGTAGCTATCGAACATGATCAACGAACATTGTCGTATTAACAAGGTTATTTGTATGCCAATTTTCTGCCATATTAAAAATACTGAAATCTGCTAGGCGTTCTAAAGCACTTTTAGCTGTGACGTCACACCTAGGTCCCAGTCTCGTATTACATCCACGTTTTTTCTCACGTTTGCTTCAGAACGACTGGGACCAGGCTGTTTGCCCCCCTTTAAAATGGAAACCACTGTTGAAATCCTCATAAAATAACCTTTCGAATGGGGGTCAAATGCTGTCATAACATTACACAAACCAAAACAATTGTGTATTTTACTCACCACTTGGCCAAATATTCTATATTTCATATTGAGAAAATCTTGAATATCTCTTGAACTCCCTGGAATTCCCCACAAGTCAATCTGAGTGAAATATTCCTTGTATTCAAGCACTTTCGTGTGGAAAATTTTGTTTGAATACAGCCAGTAGAAATATATTTATTTTGAATTTTTCAAAATATCGGGTTTTTATTTGTAAGTGTATTTCCGGTCGTACCGTCGTCGAAGCTCTCACGTAAAATTTAGATATTTTGAAATACCAAAATAAAAGATGCAAATCTGTTGATACAAGCTTGAAAATAACACTCTAAATATTGTTTTGGATTGCGATTCGAACAAGACTATTATGAAAAAGATATCTTGAAAGGGCTTACGAAAAAGATATCTTGAAAGAGGCTTTGTGATACATTTTATTGCATTGTTTACATTTTTCAGGAATATTGTGTAATTTAATGAAATATGACACCGCTTGCCCTCTAAAAGTTGTAAATCGCTATAATGTTGACCTGTTATTATATCTATCGATGGGAATTTTTTCACTGATAGTGTTATTTTCATCTACATCGCATGCACTGAACCGAAGATATGAACCTGCAAAATACCAGGTCAGTTTCAACCTGGTTATTTCAGCACCAAACGAAAAAGAGTTAGGTTGCCAGATGTATTTGCTCAGCTCTGTCGCATTTCAAAACTTGTTTATGATGGGCTAGTATGGCAATAGTATCTTGTTTTGAACTCTCCTTCGGTATGTCTGACATATGATTGCATTTGATTCATATCGTTCCTAACAACCGTTGCTTGGTATACTATGCTGGATGTTAGACATTTACTGGGCAGTGGACATGAGGACTTATTCCTGCAATTGCATTGCTTTGGTTTTGTGCTGCATGTTGATGCATCTGTTGAGGTGAGCTTAGGGACCGGTCATTATTTATGGTGGGGGGTGGCACCGAAGAGAAAAGGGTTGGGTAAACTAAATTTTGAGTAAGTAAAAGGTTGGGTAAATGAAAAACAAAACAACTCAAGGGTTGGGTAATAAAAAATTATTGTCATTTGCAAAGCATGACTCACTGAAGTATTGGGGACTAAAAAGCAATGGCAACAGTAGGCCCTACTCTGGGGCGATAACAAGATAATGCAAGTTTAATTAAGCAAATTTAGGTGATTTAAGCAAAATCTGCAATTTAAGCAATGCGAGTTTGAGCGATATAGGGCAATGTAAGAAAACAATTAAAATTTTAGGGAATGCTGTTTTAGGTGTTTAGAGGTAATTTCAGGAATATACAACTATATCCCTGATGATTCCAATGAAATTACCATTAACCTACGCCAAGCATCCAAACATGAGTGTTCCCACAAACACACACACATGCAGTGTATGAAGCAAAATATACAATTTAACAAAAAAAGTTGAAGTCTGCTTGAGGGGGTTCTGGAAACAAACAATACACTGTATGCGCATGACGATCAAGTGTTTAAAGGTAAATAAGTTAAATATTCATGACTTTTACAGGAAAGCTTGCAATGTTATGTATACTGTGTTCTTGGAGCTCAAGCTAATACTCGGTGGGCTATAGTAAACCGTGGAACCTCCTCTTTACTATCTCAAAAAGGATTCCGTAAACTTGTAGAAGATGTTGTAGTTCAAACTGATATTTCAGTTGGAATCACTAATATGAGAACAGCAATTAGAGATACTAATGCAATAGTAAATACAGCAATAAATCCTGACATTATTTTATTTCCATCAAATTTGGTAATATTAAAGGATCCTATTCCCGGTTATAATAATATTCTACTTGAACCTAACTCTAGTGTTAAGTTTGGTGTAAATACTAAAGTAAATTATGTAGGTGTTAAGCAAGTTGATCCTCCAAAGAAACAGCATCAAAATAGCACACCAGTTCACCACCTTGATACTCTTAGTGGAAACGTAAAAGTTCCGGGGAGTCCTGTAAGTGTTACACCACAGGTTGTTCCTATCATGAGGCGTAATGTGGTTAGTACCCGTGAGTCCCTAGGTGACGGCGCTTTAGCTGGACTTGGTATCGGGTCTGTTGCTGTGTTTCTTATAATGAAAATGTTTTTGTAAACATTGTGTATGTTATAAAAATGGCTCTCTATAAGGGATATATTAAAGGTGTAAATAATATTGATCCAACAACTGGTAGTGTGTTTGATAAGAATGGATTTACTATGAAGGGTGACATTGAGATGGATGGTAATGAGGTGAAGGGTTTAGGTGCACCTACAGATGATACGTCTGCGGTCACAAAAAAGTGGGTGGATGATGAGATCATTAAACAGGCTGCTGTTACAATTCAACCAGCAGGGTTTACAATGACTGGGGATATTGACATGGGAGGTAATAAGATAACTAATCTTGATAATCCTACTAATCCAGGTGACGCTGCTAGTAAGAGTTGGGTTGAAGGTAGCCGCAGACACATACATGTAAGTTTACCCGGTCTTACTCTTACAAGTGACCTCAATATGTCAACAAATGAGATAAAGGCTCTGGGTGATCCTACAACTGGAAAGTCTGCTGTTAATAAGGATTGGGTAGTTGGAATGTTAAATAGACCTGTATCTAGACTTGATATTGCTGGGGATATCGATATGAAAAAATACGAGATCAAAAACCTAGCTGATCCTACAACAAATAAGTCTGCTGTATCAAAGGACTGGGTTAACACAGCGATAGACTCAAGACCTTTCCTTAGGAAGGGAGGTGGTTTTATGACTGGTGGTATCCATATGGGAGGACATCAGATTTTAGATCTAAGTGAGCCCACATATGAAACATCTGTCGTTTCTAAGTTATGGGTTAACAATATTGTTGGTGGAGGCTCATTTCGTAGTAACGGTTTCACAATGGCTGGCAACATTGACATGAAAGGAAACAAAGTACTAAAGATTGGTGATCCTACTACTGATAAGTCTGCTGTTACCAAAAAGTGGGTAGAAGACAAGATTAGCGGTGGTAGAAGAAAGCGTGAGACTTACAGTGGGCTTACCCTATCTGATGACCTTGACATGAATAACAATGAAATAATAAAATTAGGTGCTCCAACTACTGATAATTCAGCTGTGTCTAAGAAATGGGTCACCGATCACGTTAGTGGAAGTTCAATTAGTAGTAGCGGATTTACTATGAGCGGTAATATTGACATGGGGGGTTATAGTATTACGGGTCTCAGTAGTGGATCAGCTGGGGACGCAGCTGCAGTTTCCTATAAGGCTATGAGCTCCTGGTGCTCGCAGTTCTTAAAGCGTGGTGGTGGTGTTTTATCGGGCAATCTTGACGTTAATGATTACGAGTTAACTAGGGTAGGCAATCCTACGACTGACGGTTCAGCTGTTAATAAAAGGTGGGCAACTGATGAGTTCATGAGTAGTAGAGGTGGACTGGTAAAGGGTGATTTGGACATGGGAGATTCAAGTGGTATTCTTGATCTAAAGGATCCGGTAAATGATAAGGACGCAGTTAACAAGCAATGGGTAGAAAAGAATTTCCTAAAACCTTCCTCAGGACTTGTCCAAGCAGTGGCCGATAAGAGATACGTAAGAATAAACCGTCACATTCACGCAGAATGGATCTGGGGTTATCGTGGTGTATCAGTTGCAGCAACAAGGTACTATGCTTACTGTCACGATCAGATTCCACCTTCGTGGAGAACAGATACTATTAATAATATGACAGACCTCAACCTTGAGTCAATTACTATTAAATCAGATTTCCCTAGTTTTTCAACCATTCTGAATATACCCCTGGCACTAATCTTGTGGGCTACCGTATGGGAAAAACAATCTAATGGAAAATTTACCCAGGTTAAGAAGGAAATTACTCTGAGAACAATAGACTTAAGAAAACTGTCACATACTTGGTTCAACGGAACTTACACAACTACAGGTGGAAGTACAGCTTGCTATGTCTTCAAGGGTAATAGTATGTTCTATTTAGGAAATCAGGTTGAGCTGGTAGATAATACGCTAGCCTGGTGTATTATAGTTAAACCTGAACACTCAATGCCCACTGGATCGAGTATGGACTTGTCTTTTTGTTGGTCACTCCGATATTCAGGGTCAGGTGCTTAACATATGTTGTACTATAAAGTACCATGTCAAAATGGAGGTCATGTTTCTCCTGCTTGGGTAAAATTTGTGGCTGTCGTGAAAGGTCTAATAAAAATGGGAAGGTTGGTGATATAAATTTCTCTGTATCCAATGATATTAAGGTTGAGGTGACCGCACAGGGTGAAAAGGATAATGCCAACAGTGCATCCGGACTACAAGGGCCCCCTGCCTTGTGTACCCTCAAGGAGGAAATAAAAGATGTTGAAAAGGCTCTGCAATAGGAAGGTTGGACGATATTGGGAAAGTGTAGGATAATCGTATTAGAGTCTCAGCTGGACTGGTAAGGTGATCCCAAAGCTTTGAGATAAGTTAAATGAAAAACAAGAATAGCAGTTTCATATTTTAATTAAATGGACCAACCATTAATTCTAGTATAATAAAAATAAATGATTTTTAATAAAGATAAAAAATTAGTGGTCTAGAAAAATTGGGAGTGGTCTAGACACGCTAGTTCCTATACTACTTGCAGCGTTTGACAAAAAAAATCCGAGAGAAATAGAAAATATCAAGAAGCAAGTTTGCAGAACTTTTAATGAACATAATTTAAAGATTACAATCGAAGCTAACAAAAAATGTGTTAATTACGTAGATGTCACATTTGACCTAAGATCTTCCTCATTCAAACATATATGAAACCAGGAAACACGCTTCAATATGTCGATGGTCAGAGTAATCACCCAACATATAGTCCGACGAACAAGCAAATGATTCAGCTTGTTCTCCATACGAAGATGCCTTACATAAGAGTGGTTGCAACTACAGGTTAACTCATCCCCGAGCCGACGGCGTGAAACGCCATGCAAGGGTACTAATTCCCCCCGGCTATTTACACCCGGGGAAACGAAAGCATTAGCGGAGTCTAAAGTTCATCAAATATCGCGGGCGTGGGTCACCAATGGTGTTGGGTGGGTTGTCATCCTCACTGACTGACCTCAAAAATATGGCGGACTGTCATGAATAGTGGACACTGATTCGTCCAATTTAAAGTTTGCATAAACAACTGCATCACGACAGCGAAATAGCAAACATTTCTTGATTTGATGATTCATGATTGATAAATTTCTTGCGAATATATTTCATTTTTACTCACATTTTTTCAATATTTTGTAAATTTCAAAAGCTCTCTCGGGAAGAAACTGTGAAAGAATCGGCTAAAAGAAGGGAGCCAATGTTAACGAAGGTAAGTTTGTTTTAAATATTGATTTTATAATGGATTTAAAACCCAACCGCCTTTGCGTACGCGTATATGAAACAACTAAACAAGACAGAATATAATTTCAGTGTATCTTTAATATTGATTCCCGGCCTTTTTTATTATATTGAATTTTTTAAATAAAAAAGAAAGCAAAGCTATTTGCAAGCGAGAATTTGAAATCATTTTATTGCAAACTCAACTTTATCGATAAAGCCATTTAATTAAAGGCAGTTTAGTTTTATAAAGAACTATTTAAAACGTTTTGCGAAGCGTTTGGGGTTGAATTTTACCTTAAATTGAGGCTTATATTACGTATAATAACATTCCTAACATATATATGTTGGGAAATTAATAATTTTGTAATTAAAAGTGATATTTTTAGGCAATTTTTCATTTGTAAGAATATTTTTAAAAATTATCGTGTTACCATGAGAACTACTTTAGAACTTCATGTTCGGAGAATACAATGGTTTTGTCTGCAAGGCGAGGGTTTCTGCATGCATGTATTTTCTAGTTAAGTCTTATTGCGCCCCCATGCACCCTGGAATTGGGAACAGGGTAAGTCTCATTGTGCCCTCATGCGCCCTGGGCATTGTTGGAACAACTTGTACCAAGGTTGTTGACAACAACTTGTTACAAGGTTGTCGGAAGAACTTGTTAACAAGCCAGCCGTTGTAGTCATCAATTTGTAGCAAGTCTGTCACAACAGGATTGTAGCAAGGCTGTGATGACAAGCCTGTGCAAACAAGTTGTAACGGCATTGTTAACGGCAGCTTAAATTATTTCCAATTATATAATTATTTCAAAATATTATTTTTTAATACTGAAATTTATGATAAATTATTTATAATATAAACAAAGATATTATTTATTTATAAAAAAGACTCGAGTCACTCTTCATCATATGCAGCTGCATCCTCAGTCCTTAACTGTTGGCATTATCCCATTGGGCCAGCGTGTGGTCTTCCAGGCATAGGATGCCCAAACATCCTTCAATATTTTGGCCTGATCAAGCGAGACCTCTCTGAAGAAGTTGCGCTGTAAAGATAATTTAATGTAAAGATAAGTGTATTTGAAGATTGGACCTCCTCACTTGTTTAGGGCAGACTACGCTTCTGGCTGGGTCTGTGCAACAAGATTTTCTATATTTTCAATTTTAGTATAATTATTTACTTGCAGGATGCTGATTGACTAAAAATGTTTGAAAGCCATGGAAATTAGCCATGCAAATTAAACATTAATTGGTGACAGGTGTGCAATTAATGTTTAACTCATTAAGCTGCAGAGCCTCCCCATTACGAGTAAAATCGTCTGGCGTTAGACAAGTAAAAAAATAACTAAGGCGCACTGGGGTGCAATGCAGCTCAATGGGTTAACCAGAGACATTGTCAGATTTTTTGGTTAACCCATTAAGCTGCAGAGCTTTCCCAATCATCTGGCATTAGCCATATTAAGGTGGCTCCCTACAGTTATTCTTGTTTAAGCAATAACTCCATAAAAAAGGTTTATTTGTGCAGAACGCGAATTATTTTTCGACTTGGTGGCAATATTGTTCACCTAAGGAATATTTCGAACTAGATTTCAACGATGTCAATGTTCCCATGGCAACATGACGACAGCATAAGGCCTTCCAATTTAACCCATAAATGTGCCGCTATCTCAAAAACGATGTCGGTGACCTATCTTTTTTATTTCATATATCAATAAGAAATGATGCTCTGCAACTGTGGTGAAAGTTTAAAAAAATTCTGTAGTGTGTGATTTTTTTAAAAGCGAAAAATTTATTGCAAAATTTCCACACTACAGATTTTTTAAAATTTGAAATTTATAAAATTTACTGCAAAATAAATTTGTGGTCAAAATTTGAAGATAGGTCACCGATGAAACTAATGAGTAAAATGCAAATAAAGTTAGAAAATAACTTCGTGTATAAACTCGAGAAATTCCCCTATTGAAAAGCGTCGCTGACTAGTTAGCCTGCGAACAGGTTCTCAAAACTGAATTGAGAGCCTGCATCGGTAACTAATGAATTTGAATATCTGCCCCGTAACGTTCGTTTTTCCAAATATGGAATGTCTATCCTTATATGGTGTTGTTTACAACTTTCGTGCAAACTAAATTTAGACCGTGCAAACTAAATTTAGACCGTACAGTTTATACTGTTTTTCGAAATATAAGATATTCAAGCGAAAGTTCAAATGTTTTAAATACTGTTTTCTCAAAACAGAACATTTCGTGCTTTGATATAAGACGGCCAAGACCAATTTGATCAGTTAATGTGTTTTTTAATAGTGTTCAGTTGACATATACAGAGCTCAGCGGAAACATATAAATTATAGCATCTGACCAATGAGAATTTCGCGTCACGATTTGAGACGCAGATATTCAAATTCATTAGTCATCGATGCAGGCTCTCAATTCAGCTTGAGAGCCTGTTCGCAGGCTACTGACTAGTAAAAGATTGTACGTGGGCGCAGAACGAGTTTTCATTCAGCAAAATCGAGCCGCAATGTTGTTTTTACTGTTTTGTTTTTGTCAAACTTTTCGATTTATTTGAGTGCTATGGACAGCCAAGGATTATTGTGAAGGATTAAATCGATGAAAACAAGGTTGAAGCTAACTGAATCCTGCCGTTTACTCAATCTATGAGCTGTAACAGCCTATTAACAGGTGGACGTGTTTTTTTGTTTCATGTTTGGTTTTGTACTTGTTGCTAAAAATGAACAATTAGGCTATGAAACTGAAATATTTTTCTGTTTACATATAATCACTTTAATCTTGTAGAAAACACGACTAAAAATGCGAACATTTTCTTGAGAAGTAAACAACTTTTTAAACGTTTGTATGCAATTTTGCAAATGTTTTACAGTTGAGTCAGTTGAAAGTGTATAAAAAAATTTTAAAATATTGTTTCGTAGCTATTTTTTGGTCTAGTGATATTCGTATCATATGTAGAATTGCTGTATAGACTCGCAAGTGATTTGGCACTCAAAACGAAGTATTATTCAACACTTTTTTCCATTAGAAGCCTTTCAGAAATAGCTTTATTTAAGCACGGTCAATTTTTGTTTGTTTTGATCATGCAGTTGCGTGGGATAGTTCACATACTTGTCCCGCAAACATTCCACATGGAACTGTAGGGAGCCTCCTTAAACAACCATGCAAATTAAACAATTGCACACCTGTGTTTGGTCCCTTAATTTTTGCAAAGTTTGATATATTTTTGATATTGAAACTGTATAGTAAATGTACTGAAATTAGGTACAAATTAAGTACAGGTTTTAATTTGTAATGTTACTTACTACAATAACATAAAAAAAAAATTTAAAAAAAAAAAATTTAAAAAAAAATTTCTTTGTGCAAATTAATACCGATTGCACCCATGCCTGTGTTTTTTAATATGATTGCACCCATAACAAGTAGTTGAAGTATTTTATCTGTAACCACAACTGTTGACGCATAACGTAACGCCTTGTACCCAGCTATTCCAAGAAGCTATAGCGAGTAAATTAAATACATTTAGCAACACTACATACTAGTAATATCAGTGGAAAGGTGAATATTCCTTCCCAAGGCCAATTAGAGTGTCTTAATTGTGATTAATGTGTGTCGACTGCTGATGAGAATGATAAACAATAACAATTGTCACACATGATAGTTGGTACACATTTGAGAAAAAAAATCATAATTATATATGTTAGGCAAAGTAAAAAAAAATAACTTGGTTAGTGTCCTGCCCGACCAGTGAAAGCCTCTTGACCCAGCTTTTTATTTTACTAGAAGACATTGGTATCGAAGGAACTAGATTCTGTTCCGAAATATCACTTACTCGAACCGTCCTGACCACCGCGTAGCTCAGTTGGAAGAGCATTGGGCTAGTATTCCAAAGGTCGTAGGTTCGAATCCCACCGTGGCCGGGCATATTTTTCAA
>CACRXK020001613.1:12666-24369 GCA_902702795.2 Paramuricea clavata
GTGAATAATATGTTTGCGATGTTACTCTGAGTGCATATCCACACCGGGCGAGCTTGAAAAATATGCCCGGCCACGGTGGGATTCGAACCTACGACCTTTGGAATACTATTACTCGAACCGTCCTGACCGCGTAGCTCAGTTGGAAGAGCATTGGGCTAGTATTCCAAAGGTCGTAGGTTCGAATCCCACCGTGGCCGGGCATATTTTTCAAGCTCGCCCGGTGTGGATATGCACTCAGAGTAACATCGCAAACATATTATTCACCTGAGTACACAACACCAACACAGAAAAAAATTCATATTACAAGAACACATTGGTATTGAAGGAACTAGATACTGTTCCGAAATATCACTTACTCGAACCGTCCTGACCGCGTAGCTCAGTTGGAAGAGCATTGGGCTAGTATTCCAAAGGTCGTAGGTTCGAATCCCACCGTGGCCGGGCATATTTTTCAAGCTCGCCCGGTGTGGATATGCACTCAGAGTAACATCGCAAACATATTATTCACCTGAGTACACAACACCAACACAGAAAAAAAATTCATATTACAAGAACACATTGGTATTGAAGGAACTAGATACTGTTCCGAAATATCACTTACTCGAACCGTCCTGACCGCGTAGCTCAGTTGGAAGAGCATTGGGCTAGTATTCCAAAGGTCGTAGGTTCGAATCCCACCGTGGCCGGGCATATTTTCAAGCTCGCCCGGTGTGGATATGCACTCAGAGTAACATCGCAAACATATTATTCACCTGAGTACACAACACCAACACAGAAAAAAATTCATATTACAAGAACACATTGGTATTGAAGGAACTAGATACTGTTCCGAAATATCACTTACTCGAACCGTCCTGACCGCGTAGCTCAGTTGGAAGAGCATTGGGCTAGTATTCCAAAGGTCGTAGGTTCGAATCCCACCGTGGCCGGGCATATTTTTCAAGCTCGCCCGGTGTGGATATGCACTCAGAGTAACATCGCAAACATATTCACCTGAGTACACAACACCAACACAGAAAAAAATTCATATTACAAGAACACATTGGTATTGAAGGAACTAGATACTGTTCCGAGATATCACTTACTCGAACCGTCCTGACCGCGTAGCTCAGTTGGAAGAGCATTGGGCTAGTATTCCAAAGGTCGTAGGTTCGAATCCCACCGTGGCCGGGCATATTTTTCAAGCTCGCCCGGTGTGGATATGCACTCAGAGTAACATCGCAAACATATTATTCACTTGAGTACACAACACCAACACAGAAAAAAATTCATATTACAAGAACACATTGGTATTGAAGGAACTAGATACTGTTCCGAAATATCACTTACTCGAACCGTCCTGACCGCGTAGCTCAGTTGGAAGAGCATTGGGATAGTATTCCAAAGGTCGTAGGTTCGAATCCCACCGTGGCCGCGCATATTTTTCAAGCTCGCCCGGTGTGGATATGCACTCAGAGTAACATCACAGGGAGCCCCACTATGAGTTATGATTGAAATAATATTGTATTTATTTTTAAAAACCTACTTGAATCCCTTGATAATCGATTATTTCTTCTCTCGAAATTCTGTAAACATTTTAAACTGCTTGAATCCATTATACTATCACTCTACATGAAGTATAGGTGATCGCTGACAAGTAAGAACGCGGGCGCGAAAATACGAAGGCGGCAAAAGAAGGAAGAATTAAACTAAAGGGTTGAAACTTCGGCGGGTCATCGTTTGATGTGTTCCATAAGTAGGTTTTCTCCGGAAATTTCGCACGGGGCCCCAACGTGAGTTAGGATTGAAAAAATATTGTATTTATTTTTAAAAACTTACTTGAATCCCTTGATCATCCATATTTCTTCTCTCGAAGTTCTGTAAACCTTTGTGAATTTTAAGGCATTTAGAAATGTCATCTAGTCGAAGTTTCAACCCTTTAGTTTAATTCTTCCTTCTTTTGCCGCCTTCGTATTTTCGCGCCCGCGTTCTTACTTGTCAGCGATCACCTATACTTCATGTAGAGTGATAGTATAATGGATTCAAGCAGTTTAAAATGTTTACAGAATTTCGAGAGAAGAAATAATCGATTATCAAGGGATTCAAGTAGGTTTTTAAAAATAAATACAATATTATTTCAATCATAACTCATAGTGGGGCCCCCTGTGGTAACATCGCAAACATATTATTCACCTAAGTACACAACACCAACACAGAAAAAAATTCAAAACAATTGATGTACACAAGTTAGAAGTCACTGATGTGAAGGATTCATTTGTCCTTAACACGGAAATTACCAGAGTAGAACGAAGTAATCTGTTAAGTTTGCCAAATCCTAAGTACAATGAAACAATCAAACGGTTTGAACACCTCAAAGGAGTAACATTGGACGATTAGATGAGAAGGAAGAACTTCCGATTCATTTAATCTTAGGAGCAAGCGATTATGCGAAAACGCCTTCCCAACCACGTGTAGGTCAAACCAGAGAGCCAGTGGAGGAGTTTGCGAAGTTCGGGTGGACCATAATGTCCCCAGGAACAGATGATGATTTTACCAAGATGTTATTTACGAAGACCTCGATGCACGTCTACCAGAAGCTATGTGATCTTGATGTCTTTGGCGTTCAAGAGTCTCCAAGCTAAGAGCAATCAATTTACGAGGACTTTAAAGAGCAATTGAGACAGAGTAAAGAGGGCTGGTATGAAACTGGTCTTCTCTGGAAGCCTGGGATGGAGGATTTACCAAGCAATGAGCCGGAAAGCCGAGCGAGGCTGGCCAAACTAGTACAGAGACTGGAGAAGAAGCCATATCTTATGAAACAGTACCAGGAAATAATTAAGGACCAGGAGAAAGGCACCCCAAGAGTCGAATCAACGAAAATTCTATATTCCTCACAAACCTGTGGTGAAGGAGTCAGCCGAGACAACGAAAGTGCGCATAGTTTATGACGCGTCTGTGCGGAGTCTGATGATTCACCTTCCTGTAACGATTGTTTAGAGACAGGCCCGGTCCTGCAAAATCTACTGTGGGATATTCTCGTGCGGAATCGTTTCAAACCAGTTGCTTTATCAAGAGGCTTGAAGCAAGCCTTCCTTCAAGTAAGAATCAAAGAGGAAGATAGGGATGTACTGCGTTTCCACTGGATCTATCGATTTACCAGAGCACTTTTCGGGTTGAATCAGTCCCCATTTCTTCTCGAAGGAATGCTAGATCAGCACCTAACGAGCGTAGCAGAAGAATTCCCTGACGAAGTCGTCGAGATTAAGGACAGTTTATACGTAGACGATATCCTAGGTGGTGGCAGTACGGTGACTGAAGTTGAATCGCTAAAGGAATCTGCCGTTGAAATCTTTGACAGAGCGCATTTCCTGTTGCACAAATAGCACTCGAGCGAGCCAAGTTTAGAAGCACCTGGAGGACATGATCCCGAGACGGAACCAAGCTTTGCCAAACAGCAACTGGGAGTAAAAAACGATGAAACAAATGTTGACCTAGCCTCCTCCGCAGGCACCGCCTTTAGATTATCGGGCAAAATTTGCTTGCAGGCAAAAAAATCAGGGCTGCTGGTTACGATGTTTATAGGGTTAGGGACTAGTTTAATTCGTGATTGCGTGACGTAAGAAGATAACCCCAATGTGACAACGTAAAGGCAGCCGAGAAGCCCTGGGAACAAGGATATATTACTGGAGGACCAATGTGTCGCCAGAAACACAATAATAATAATATTTAATATTTCTATTGCGCGATTTTACATATGTATTTGATTAAGTGTGCATTACAATATAGAGGTGATTTACAAGATAGAATATTAATAAAATATTATATTTTATTAATTAATTAATCAATAAAATAAAATTATAATTAACAATATTAATAATAAGCTTTCTTAAAATGATGCGTCTTAATTAGCACTTTAAATTTAACAAGACGCCTGCTCAGGCGTTCACACTGACCTGAAAATGACGACATACGAGCTACAGTGCAATAGACAAGAATACAAGTCGTGAACCGCAGACGCAAAGTGTGAAAGGCTAAAAGCGTGCCGTGATCCTCAGGAGATGTTTTCGTAATGCCCAATAAACACACAAGTATTACTCACAAATACAAACGTTATCCACGAATGCACATGGTTTAGCTCTGAGCATGCGATGCGCTAACACAGAACATTGTTTACATTCCGTGAGTCCGTATATTAAACGTATAAAATTCGAAAAACTCAGCGATCCAGATATTGCATTTCCAGAGGCGTTGCACGAAAAAACCCCAACCAGTCAACTTCCGAGGAAGTGCAGTTTGAAAGTAAAATATCTTAAGTCGAATTTTAGACCCCTACGATTTAAACAGCGCGTTGTTTTGATGTACGTTCTATGCGACGCGCTAAAAATATAAATATTCTGTAAATACCGAAATAAAAGATGAAAATCTGAAGTAAGACACAAGCTTGAAAATAACACTATAAATAGTGTTTTGGATTCTGATTCATTAATACATTACGAAAAAGATATGTCCAAAGGGGCCGAAGTTATGTTCGACGAAATGTAGGGCTAGTTTACATTGTTCATGTAATATTTGAACAACGAGAGCGAGTGTTTCACCGGGATATCCAAACACGAGAAAACAATGTATGAGAACACGAGCGCCAAGCGCGAGTGTTTTCATACATTGTTTTCGAGTGTTTGGATATCCCGGTGAGACACGAGCTCGAGTTGTTTATATGATACCATGCCTTACTTGTATTAAAATTCGCATCGAAGTTAAAAGTAATGTTATTGTTTGACGCAACAAACCTTCAGTAACACAATAAAGTGTATGTTTCTTGTAGTTATCAGTAGCAAGTAAATGATTTCGCGTTTTGTATAGATGTATTGTCTGAGGGTAAAACGTCTTAAGTCGATCAGTAGCAGGTTTATTAACTTTGGACCCATCACGGATGTCGCGCCATTGACTGTACATTACGGATGCGCGAATGACTATATGTGTATTGCATATGATACAAACACATTGAGTATACAATTCTACTCTGCGCATACAATATTTTGTAGTCAAACTGTCAAAACTTTAACTTGTCCTTGTTTATATTCCATTCTATTGTATAAATTCGCGGGGTACAAATCCCGTACAATATTACAAAGAAACGGTGAAATGCTAAAAGCGTGGCGTGATCCTCAGCAGATGTTTTCGTAATGCCCAATGAGACACAAGTATTACTCACAAATACAAACGTTATCCATAAATGCACATGGCCTCTGATGGATATAGGGACTCAGGAACACCGCGGAAAAACGTCTGCGCATGCGTCCACCTTACCTGTAATAGTATTGCGAACTTGATGAGAAGCTGTTCCGAATGTTTCCGAAGGCTCAAAATGGCGGTAAAAAGAAGTGACTTCATTGTGCGTCTTTACAGCCAGATTTCGAGCGCAGAAATAAACATGTCATTCTAAAAACTAGGAATAAATACAGCCAGAAGGTTCAAGAAATTGTATTGTACAAGAACATGAACTAAAGGTGATTGTTGGCAAATTTATCGTCTGAAACATTTTGTTTATCAACTAAGCAACGACCATTACCGAATTTTCGTTTGAGATACATTTCTTTAAAAAAAACTGTGGCGCCAAATAAAAAAAATTTTCGTGTTCACAATAATTAAACTTTAGGATTTATTCTACAATTTAAGTGGGTTAAGAAGCTTAACTTTTCGAGAGTTTTCTTAACTTTTGAGTTTGAATTTTTGTTTTGAATAATTTTGCAAAAATTTTCGAAGTCGTGTCCGTTAAAATCAACAATTTTTTACATGAATTATATTTCATTCCATACTGTAAATGGCAGGACGCTTTCAATTAATGTCTAGTCTACCCATTTGCTATATTTTCTCGTTTGTTTTACTAATTTTTGACCAATTAATAAGCATGTTTTTGTTTTAGAAATTGATATTCAAATTCCCCGCTATTCAAATTTCATAATTTGGTGCATGCGCAGACGTTTTTCCGCGGTGTTGGACTCAGGAGGTCTGGAACTGGTAATTGTGCGCGTGCGTACAAGTGTATGGGCTAATAAAGAAAGATGTACCACAAGCATGGCATGAGCCGGCTAGTACGTACATAAATACGGACCTTGTTACTATGAAAACTAAATCAAGCAGTCGAGGAATCGAATAGCACTTGAATCGATGGCATTTTGGATTAATCGTTGCACCCTGAGCCTGCGATGCGCTAACGCAAACTCCATTTCTCGACGAAAACAGAAAATTAGGGATTTAAGACACTTGACCTTTCAGGTCAGTGTAATAAAATTGTCCTCTTGGCGAATGTCAATTGCTAAACTATTCCAGAAATTTGTTGCCGCAACTGACCATGAACGATCGCCCAGAGTCTTGGTTTTGAAAGTGGTTGCATGGTTGTAATAATAGACCAGAGTACGAACGCAAATTATACTTGCATTGTTTCCTGATTGCAACTAAATCACAAATATATTTCGGTGCAAGTCCATAGATTGCTTAAATGTTATAATTGGTAGCCAGTGCAGGGAATATAGGACTGGAGTAATACGGCAATACCTTGGTGTATGACTTATTATAAGCCTCGCAGCTGTGTTCTGATCAAGCCGTTGTAACTTGCTTAAATAGACTTCAGGTAAACCATATAATAAGCTGTTGCAATAGCCAATGCGCTGTATGTCATAGGCATGAACCAGTTTCTGTGCTGTGTCTTCACTTAAATATTTCCTTATGCGCCTGATAGTGTTAACATAATAGTACGCTGCTGAACACGTTTTACTAATATGAGTTCGAAGGTTTAGATTATTGTCAAACCATACTCCATACTAGGTTTTTTACCACAGGAACTTTCCCGACTGATACTTCCGATCATGATATTATTGATATCAACTTTAGCAAGCCGTGGGTTAGTACCAACAATCATGAATTCCGTTTTTCCATTGTTCATCCATAATTTGTCCATAACCATCCATGCATGATTGAATGTCACGAATGCATAGCTCCATCGCTTTAACAGCCGATTGTTGACTTGCCTCAGATCGAGTCTGGTCTAAACGATATATAAAGTTGGGAATCGTCTGCATAAGCATGAGCGTCAGTCTGCGTCAGGAAGATAATGCTTGATTACTTCAAATAATTTGCTAGCATACTGGTGAATCAGAGTGGACCTAAACATGACCCTTGTGGGACACCGAAATTTGGAGGAAATCTGTCAGAAAGGTGACCATCCACGTAAATTCGCTGTTATCTATTGGACAGATAACGATGTAAACCACCCCAAAACAGCACCCTTGATCCCAAAAGTAGTTTCAATCCGCGATAGCAGAATCTGTGAGTCGAAGGCAACGCTTAGGTCGAGAAATACTACCAAAGTAAGTTGTTGCCGATTCATGCATATTCATCAACAGATCATTGTGAACCTTTAATAATGCAGTTTCGGTGCTATGACCTTGACGGTATGCACTCTGAAGTAATGGATACATGTTAAAACGCATCATGTGGTCGTGTGGTCCTTTGATCAAACACAACCTCGTACCCAGGGCTAGCCGTCCTGGGTACGAGGTTGGATCAAACACTGCTCGTTCCACAAATATGATGTGCTCCCCCCCCGCTCGCGACCAATTTTGGGAAAAGAAATATTAATTAGTGGCTGTAGTGACTCGGCAAAATTGCCTTCATAACTCGGCAAGCTTTAATTACTTATCCCCCCCCCCCCCCTCATCAAAAAGGTCTAGATCATCCCCTGCAAAAACATGGTCTTGGCTGTCGCCAGAATGACGCCACAGTTGGCTCAATTTTGAACAAGCTACGACTTTCACACACCCTGGTTTTTGCCACTACTTGTAATGCCCGTTCGCGGGTTAGGGTTGGGTTAATACAGACAAGGGAGCAATGGCGTGCAGGGTACTATTTTTCTGAGGGGGCCAGTGAGCTATCAACCATATGCGCCCCCTATAATGTGACGCTTGATAAACGAGGGCGGAAGGCACGATCCGAGCGCCGCAGGTGCGAGGTCTTCCTAGGGGGGTCCGGGGGCATGCCCCGGAAAAGTTTTAAATTTAGAGTCTCTGAAATGCCATTTCCTGGACTTTGGGGGAAGATTTGACAGAAATCTGATGGTCAGGAAACGAGATTATAACGTGTCGAAATTTGCAATTTGGTTAGAATTTTGTGGTAGTACTTAAATTAGTACGGTATCAGTTTTACTATAAATCTTTATTTTAGATTAATTATGGAGGAATAAAGTCACTCGTTGAGTATATTTGTATAAAATATTTTGATTTATATTAAACGCTGATCTCACTAATAACTTGTAATATGTTACTAAAAAGTGTGCTTGCACTTCATTGATACGAATCTGTCATGTTTTTTGTCAAAACATACAAAAAGAGTTAATACTATACAGTATATCACTTGATAATTAGTACTATATATCACGTGTTGTATCGAATGTTGATTACGTCAAATATTGCCCATATCGATCGATCGATGTTCTCCAATGTCTTTAATGTGTTACGAAAGTATATCTAAATAGTATAAAAATAGTTCAGTTTGCATCGCAGGTAATTATAGATACTAGTTACGTCAAATGGAGAGATAATGAGCATTTTTGCTGTAAAACGCAGATAAAGTATATATCATTTCGGACTTGTGTAAAAGTGTCAATTATCTGTCCATTAGGCAAGATAAATGATTTGTCAAACTGTCAAAGTTGGAGGATAGCCTTGCATGGTGGGCTGTTGTGTTTACATAATTCAAAGTCCAAGGCTGCTTCTTCTCTGACATGAAAATGTGCATGCTTAGGGCCTTTATGTCAATCATTCTTCGGTATATTTCGCGCGGTTGAGTAATGATAACATTACGTCATCAAAATCTTGGTTCAATAAAATTGTAAGTACATTTAGGTTAGTAGGTAAAGTAAGGTTCACATAGGTATAGGTTGAAGTTTTTACTATGATATTTTGATAAATATTTTAAGTTGTGAACATATTTTAACATTGATCGATTGAACAGCGAACCAACTCGACCAGTGCGACGCCTTAAATAAACAGAATGTGAGGGCTGGAACACTGTTAATTTCAGGGTGTTAAAATAACACCTCGGGTGGTGTTAGATTAACACTAACTGGTGGTGTTAAACAAAAGTGTTATTTTAGCACCCTTTTTCGGTGCTAATTTAACACGACATAAATAAAAATATTTTGCAAAGTGTTAATTTAACACTCAAATTGTTTAACACCACTTTAGAGGTGTTAAAATAACACCCACTTAAGGACAGGTGGTGTTAAAATAACACCGGTTTCTGGTACTAAATTCGTGGTGTTAAAATAACACCATAAGTGGTGTTAAGAATTTGTATTCCCCAGTGTTAAATTAGCACTGTTTGTGGAGTGAGAACATGGGTGTTAAAATAACACCTTTTTGGTGGTGTTAAATTAGCACGCAGCACGAGTGTTAAAATAGCACCTTTTGGTGGTGTTAAATTAGCACAGAGCACGGGTGTTAAAATAGCACCTTTTTGGTGGTGTTAAAACTGTTTGTGCAGTTAGAATAACCACAGTTAGGAATAACATATATTCTCAAACTAAACACTTTTACAGTATAACACGGTATATAAACACACGTTTTGAGCCTGGTCTACCGTCACAGGCTAGGGCTGGCCGATGTATACAGGTATATCGCCAAATTAATTGGCAAATATTTATCCGAATGTTATCTACTGGTAGCATGAAACAGCCGCATATTAATTTACTGGTAAATTATAAACCATTTCACAAATGAAACATTTTGAATTCAGGAAACTGGCAAAATTGGACCTCAAAATATCGCATTTCAAATATTATAAGTCTTACTATAAGCATTTGGAAACTGGCAAAATTGGACCTCAAAATATCGCATTTCAAATATTATAAGTCTTACAACACGCTATAATTTGCAGCAGCAATAACACAATATGGAGATAACACACAATGAAGCCGAAATATTTGAATATTCGCGCGCCGCATGATCGAGTAGTAGTAGTAGTAGAACTTTATTTATCCACGCTGACCCCGTCAACCGTAGCTGATTTCCACGGGGGGCGTGTGCCAGAAAATTATTTTACATGCAGAATATGATAAGGATAAGCTAAGCTATTACAGTAATATATAAATTTAAAAGATATAACAAATGGTTTGAGCTATTTACAGGTAAGTTATATTTACAAAGGTTACCAAGCACTAATGTGAGCAGCGATTTTATTTCGAAAGGAAGAAAGTGACTTGCTTTCCCTAATTTCTTTTGGTATAGAATTCCAAATGTTTGCTCCGTCGTACATAAAACTATTTATCATGCTATTTGTACGTGGTTTTGGTAAATAAAGACCACTTGAGACATCCCGAAGGTGGTAATTAGTTTTCTCACTCTTAAACGAAAATAGATTTGTGAGTGATTTTTGGCCCATTTTGTTTAATAACTTATACATCATTCTTGCTTTAGTTTTCTTCCTTTCAGTTTGGAGTGGCTCCCAGCCCAAAGTACGTAACGCAATCGTATAATCTACGTCATTGCTTATATTCAGAATAATTCTTGCCGCTCTATTTTGCAGTTTTTGCAGTCGTTTTGATTGAGTTTCACCAAATACATCCCATACTTCACAGCAGTAGTCAAAGTACGGACGAACAATAGTGTTATATATCAAAATAAGTGTATCTTGATCAACAAATGGTTTGACCCGACGAATAGCAGAGATTCCTGCTGTAACTGTTTTGCAAATATTTTCGGTATTACTTTTCCAAGATAAATGCTGGTCAATTGTTACTCCTAGAGTTTTGCATTCATGAACTTGTTTAATTTGTATATTTTCAATGTAAACATTTGGGCAAGAATCAGAAATATTTTTGATCATAGGTTTAGAGCCAATCAACATAAACTCTGTCTTAGCTACTTTGAGGCTAAATTTGTTGGCTATTAACCATTTTCTAAGGTTCTCTAAATCAGAATTTACTGCAGTCTCTAGGTCAGTCATAGAATTTGCTGAAGCAGTCAAATTTGTGTCATCAGCAAACAACCGCGGTTTTGTTTTGTTTAGACAATGTGGCAAATCATTGATGTACAACAAAAAGAATAATGGCCCTAATATAGAGCCTTGTGGTACACCACATTTAATCAAGCGCTCAGATGAAAATGAGTTTTTTATTTGGCACTTCTGGTTTCTGTTTGTGAGATAGGATTTGAGCAAAGTTAGAGCTTGTCCTTTTATTCCATAGAGCTCTAATTTGTTCAGCAGAATTTGATGATCAACAGTATCAAAGGCTTTCTTCAAATCAATTAAAACTACTAGGTTAAACATTTTTCTGTCTAGATTTACATACCAATCATTAGTACAGTCTAGTAGTGCACTAGCTGTAGAGTGAAATTTTCGAAATCCAAATTGGGAATCACTGAGAAGCTCAAATTTTGTTAAATAGTTATACAGTTGATCATACAATATCCGTTCCATAATTTTACTAATGGCCGGTAAAACTGATATTGGTCTGTAGTTTCCAGGAATACTACGCTGGCCATTTTTATATAGAGGCATCACTCTAGCAACCTTCCATTCATCAGGAAAAGAAGATAAAGTAATAGCCTGATTGAAAATAAGTGTCAGTGAATCTGAGATAACAGGTGCAGCTAATTTAATAATTTTGGAAGAGATTTTATCGATGCCAGTGGCTTTATTGTTGGAAAGTCCATGCAAAAGATGAGA
>CACRXK020001613.1:24389-51866 GCA_902702795.2 Paramuricea clavata
TTACTAGAATACATTGGTATTGAAGGAACTAGATTCTGTTCCGAAATATCACTTACTCGAACCGTCCTGACCGCGTAGCTCAGTTGGAAGAGCATTGGGCTAGTATTCCAAAGGTCGTGGGTTCGAATCCCACCGTGGCCGGGCATATTTTTCAAGCTCGCCCGGTGTGGATATGCACTCAGAGTAACACCACAAATATCATATTCACCTGAGTACACTACACCAACACAGAAAAAAAAATTCATATTACTAGAAAACATTGGTATCGAAGGAACTAGATTCTGTTCCGATATATCACTTACTCGAACCGTCCTGACCGCGTAGCTCAGTTGGAAGAGCATTGGGCTAGTATTGCAAAGGTCGTAGGTTCGAATCTCACCGTGGCCGGGCATATTTTTCAAGCTCGCCCGGTGTGGATATGCACTCAGAGTAACACCACAAATATCATATTCACCTGAGTACACTACACCAACACAGAAAAAAAACAAACCTCAGAAATCGTCTATTCCCAAAAAAATTTATATATAAATAAACCAACATTCACAGCTGGTGTTACATTTGTAAGCAGTTGACCAGTGTTGGGGTGTGATATACCACCCCAGAGCCCTGGCGTGTATATCAACTGTTGATTGCTAAAAATCCTTGAAATATTAAATATGCCCCTGGGAATGAGGCTGCTTTTATATAGGTGCAAATAAAAAATATTTTAAAAACCTTCCCCCCCTCCCTCCCTATAAATTTTGAAAAAAGGTTGCTAACCAAGTTATTTTGTTTATTTGGCCTCCAATACGACATTTTGGAATTTTTGTATTTTTTGGAGCGGATCAGCAGCTCTGCCAATGTGAGCCATGTTGGTGAATTTGTGAGTTCTTGCTTTAAAGCTTTCTATAAGTAACAAAAATACAGATAACTTGGTTGCAATATTTAACTGATTAACATCCAAAATTTTCCATTGATGAGTAAAATTGTCTGGCGTTAACCAGAGTGAATATAAAGGGTGCATGGGGCCGCATTGCATGTTAAAACAAAGGATAGTTTTATCTGATTGGTTGATTCTTTCACCATTCTGCGCATGTGTATTTCAGCTGTTTTCTCGCGAAGCAATTAGCTGAAGGAGCGAAGTTTTTTTTGTTTAAATCGCTTTTAACTAACTTTTGTAAATACTTAATGAAATAAAATAAAGAAATCGGTTTTTATCAACGAATTGTAGTTCTCTTTGTCTTGTTTGCATTTTGCATAGAGGCGTTACAAAGCGATCACAAGCATTTTTGCATGTCAAAATTATCTCTGCCGATCTTTTTCCTCGCTTTTACAACATTGGACTTTAAACAATAGACCAACCAGTATACGTATCCAGGTAACGTTGTATTCCTTTTTTGGCAACCTGTTTGACTTGTACTTGACTATGCTACAACGGCGGGAATATTTGTCCGAGTCTCAGTACGTTTTGTACAGCTTTTTTCTGAGTTGCTCGACAAATATTTATACAACTTCGGTATGCGGTCAAAAGTGCCTTGCATTGTTTGTGGGAAGACCTCTTCCCTGTCTGGTTTTGTTTTTAAAAGTTCTGTTAGTAAATATGTTTGTAAACCGTGCTATAATCGTCAAAAACGTTTCGATAAGTGTGTCTGTAAACCGTGCTATAATCGTCAAAAACGTTTTGAGAAAGCAACTGCTGTCCGTGAGGCGTCAAACTTGGCTTCGGAAACAACCATTGAAAAACCAGAGCCTACAGTTATAAATTTAGAAGGTATGTTTTTAAATGTTTACCTGAACTTGATAAGCCACCTGTCGTTCCTTGCTTGAAATTTGAAAGTGTACATATACCATATTTTTTATACACCGTCGGTATTATTTTCAGCCGGCAACGAAAACCTCCCCCCACATCTTGCTGTGACAGGTCAGTGAAACAATATAACCATGTTTACATTCATTTTTATATTTTATTGAAATTTTACAACTCCTTTATTCTGCATCTTGAGATAGAAATTTATGGAGTAGAACATATAGTGGAACAAATTGAAGACTGTCAATAATTTTTATCTTGGTACTTCATATAAATTCTTAACAACAATAGCAAGCTATGAAACTTTATACCTGAAATTCTGACAGGGACAAAAATGGGGGAGGTGGAGTACTGTATGTGTGTCAAATTTTCTAAGAAGCGAGGGCAACTCAAGTAGAGCTCCTGGCATATCAACTTGTTTTCTTCAGAAAAATATCATGGGATACAGTAACCCCCTCCCTCCTGTGGCCATCAATCAACTGATAAATTTAATTTGTTCTAACGAGAGTATGACCAATCTTGTAAACATGTTTGCTACCTGCACACCCGAATTAACAGCTGAATTCTTCGACCCACTTATGGAGCGTGAACGCCTGGAAGCACATGACTACTGTGCATCAGCTGATGTACGACACTTGCAGAAGTTTGATAATGTTTATCTGATCGACTTTTTAAAACTCCCTTTAAAAGGGCACAAACATTTTTCAAACAGCTTTAGATGTCGTTTGTAGTTCTAAATTAAAGACATATTGCTCACAATTTGTTGTTATTTTCCCAGGTGATTATCCTAGTCAATTTCACCCAAGGAAAATTATTTTTACCTTTTAAAGCAATACCTCACCCAACCTATACTGTAATTTAGTTTGGGGTAACGCTTACAAATCCCACATTCAAAAATTAGTAAATATGCAGAAAAAGATAGTAAGATTAATGACCTTCAAATCCTATTTTGACCATACTGAACCAATTTTTAATGACCTTAAAATACTAAACTTGTATAAATTGAATGACTTCTTAACAAGTCTATTTATGTTACAATATTTTCATCTACAAAATCTTCCAGAAATTTTTGATAAATATTTTTTAACTAACAAAGAAATCCATAATTACAACACAAGAAACGCATCATTGCTCCACAAAAGTTGTACTAGAACAAATTATAAAAAACACACGCTCGGTAATAACGGCATGGATGTGTGGAATAATCTTCCGACGCAATATAAGCAAATTAGATCTCTTCCAATATTTAAATCTACAATGAAAATATATTTTCTTCTGTCAAATTTAAATAAGTAGAATTCTTGGCACAAAGTGAAAAGCCAAATAATTGTTATAGTCTGATATATCTTTTACGCACTTTCCTCATTGTAAATATATCACCGTAATTCTTTTGAAAACAATTGGACTGGTATTAACTTTTAATATTATATTATTTGAATTGTAACTAGGGACCTTAAACAAAAGCCTTATGGTTTCTAGAAGGTTCCTAGCCCTACTATTGTAAATATTTTCTATTTAAATTGTTAATTTTATAAACTGATTTGGGCGAATATATTAAATAAAAACCAGTCAACAATGCACCCATTTCGCCACTGCTATCAATCATTCCAATGATCGGTACGTCCCTTGCACATTGATTTAAATTCAGATGAAGACTTGGTATTGAACTTCATTCCACTGCTGAAGCAAATCTACGAGGCTGTGTTCAAGGGGAAGAAACTAGGAGGCCATCCCAAACCATGGCACATTCAATTTATACTTGATGGGGGGTGGTCCCTTATAAGGTGAACGGTTAAGACCATTTTTCGAAGGTGCAAGAATATCCAGTATGGTACCTTGCTAAACTTTCTAGATCATTGCTGTCCACTTATCTTAGCGTCATATACTACACTGTTCAAGACTAACAATTTTAAGGCATATTTCAGTTCCATCATTCATATATGGATAATGATGTATTCTTTTCACAGACATCACTACAACAAAGTATTGTTAATATGGCTTTCTTTTGTGAAATTCTGGGAAAGCAATGACCTCACCCAGGATATATTTAATACCTTTGCTAACCATTTGAACATCATTGATGAGTCAACCGTTGAATATGTCCACTCAGTTATGAGGAGACACACAACTGACTCAGCAACTGACGAGCAACTAAAAGAAACAATTAAAGCTGTATTTGGCACAAGCATGCGTCAACATAATTTTAGAGAAGTATTTACACCACCTAAGAACTATGTTTTTAGTAGAGTATAATAATCTGAAGTATTTACACTCACAAGTTGCACATGGTCTTGTTGATATCTTTACCAGCATAGCTAATAATCCTGATGAGACAATCCATCTACCCAGAAAGAAGGGTCAGTGCAAAGATTGTGAGAAGTATATCATGCCATCTCTCTTTGGTGAAACATTGGTGAAGAGTTCTTTTCTTCCCCTTGGATTTCAGTGCGACCGGAAACCAGATGTCCAAAGGAGATGTGATGCTTCCAATTGTGCCTTGACTGGAGAAGACCATGGCAGATATTTGAAGGTTGCTGGCATTTCACAGTGAGTGCTTAGCTGGTTGTCAACACTGTTCTATCTGCCAGGATCACCTCAAGAATGTAGTTAAGAATTTCTCCAGCTCAGCAAATGCAACACTACTTGAGGGTCTTGATGATAATGATGAGTCACATGAAGCAAACACAAATAGTGCAGGTGATGATGATGATAATGACACCATTGATGATATCGAAGTAATACCAGAGATAACTACAAAGCTGTTGTGAGTCATCTTAATGAACAAGTCATTAAACTAAGCCCACAACTTCCATCTAAAACTGAAATAGTACAAGAAGCACCAGTTAATATAAAGATTAGAAAGCCACCTCATTGCTCCAAATGTTACCATATAAGACTAGGTCAGTAAAAAATTCAACTCAAACTAAATGTCCTGAATGCCCTGATCAGCTGTGCTCTTATATGCCACCCTTAATACCATGTGTTCTGTTTGAATACACACGTTTTTAAGACAGAGAATATAAAAACATATATTTGGCGCGAACGCATTGTATGACGTAATTACAAGACTTAAATAACATACGTCAGAATAACAAAACAAATATGTAACATCTCCCGTTGGAGATTAAACAAATATAAAGTTAATAAAGTTTGCGTGAATGAACGTTTATTTGTCTAGCTATATCTAGTCGGTTTTCGAACGACTCGACCAGATCTTGTGACGATTTCGTTTGGTGGTTCTGGAGAACTGGGTCGAGTTGTCACTTCTAGATCATCATAATCAAAGTCATTCCGGATCTGGAATCTGTCCTTACACGGGATAAGGTGGCGGCGGTTGCGTCTCACAATGTTTCCTTTGTCATTGAGGACACGATAGGACCTTGGCTCGGCACACTTCTCCACGACTTTACCAAGTTGATTCCATTTCTCATCTTCCTTCGCACGGATTCGAACAACAGTTCCTGGTTGGATATCAGGTAGATCTTTAGCGTGTTGATCATATCTTTCTTTTGTCTTCGCTCGGGTGTCTTTGGGAGGAGGGGGAGGAGGAAATGCAGGTTGGATTAGGGAAGGCAATGTGGAACGTGGTTGACGACCGAAGAGGCGCGCAGCTGGTGACTTGTTGTCGTTTCCAGGAGTGGTATTGAGGACTAACAAGGCAAGGTAAGGGTCCTTGTTGCCATCATGTGCTTTTTTCAAACTCTTCTTAACAGTTTGGATTGCTCTTTCCACGAAACCATTGGACTGCGAAAAGTGAGGACTTGAAGTAGTGTGTTTAAAGTCCCATTCTTTGACAAACTGTTTGAAACATGCCGCTGTGTATTCTGGACCATTGTCGGAACAGAGCTCTTTAGGAATGCCATGTCGAGTAAAAATCTTCTTAATTTTATTAACCACAGTGGCGCTCGATTTGTCGGTGAGTCGTTCAATTTCAATGTACTTTGAGAAATAGTCCGTAACGATAACGTAGTCATGTCCATAAAGGGAAAACAGGTCTGAGGCAACTTTTGTCCATGGTGCATTTGGAACCGTAGGTTGAATCAGAGTTTCCTTCTGTTGCTTGTTTCTGTAGGTTAGGCAAAGTGAACAGTTAGAAACAAGATCTTCAATTTGTGCGTTTATACCGGGCCAATAGACAGACATTCGCGCACGATTTTTGCAACTTTCAATGCCAGTGTGGCCCTGGTGTATGATTGCTTTCATGGTGCTGCGCAGTGATGTTGGGATGATGATGCGTTGACCTTTGAGGAGTAAGCCGTTGTTGTAAACAATTTCATCACGGATGTTGTAGTATGGCTTGACTGTTTGAGGAATGTCACGTTGTTGTGGCCATCCTTTAAGAGTGTATTCCTTGAGTTGCTGTAATGTAGTGTCAGAGGCTGTCTCTTTCTGAAATTCAGTCAGGCGAGCATCGCTGATGGGAAGGTTGTCGAAAGTGAATTGGATACAGTGAATCAAATCAGGTTGATCAATTTCAGTTGATTGGTTGTTGAGGTAGGCCCTGCTGAGTGCATCTGAGACGACCATGGTTTTGCCAGGAGAATATTCAAGGTCGAAGTCATACTTTTGAAGCTTCATGAAGAAGCGCTGTATTCTTGGTGGACATTGAGTGATGGATTTACTGAAGATTGACTTGAGTGGTTGATGATCATTGAATACAGTGAAGTGATGACCGTAGAGGTACTCATGAAAGCGTTCCGTTCCAAATACAATCGACAGGGCTTCTTTTTCGATTTGTGCATAGTTCCTTTCATATGGTAACAATGCTCTAGATGCATAGGCAATGGGGAACCATTGGGGAGAATCGTCTGAACCATGGTTTTGTTCAAGGAGGGCACCAAGACCATCAGCACTTGCGTCAGGTTTCAATCGAGTAGGCAGGTTTGGATCATAAAACTTGAGGCATGGAGGTGAAGTGACCAAACGTTTCAGCTCTTGGATGGCGTCCAGTTGTGGTTGCTGGAGGTCAAAATGAACATCTTTCTTGAGCATTTCACGAAGCGGAGTGGTGGTTTGTGAGAGGTTGGGGACAAATTTACCCAGATAATTCACCATACCCAAGAATCGTTGAAGATCACCTTTCGATTCAGGAATTGGCATGTTGACGATTGCTTCAACTTTGGAGAGATCAGGCTTAACACCATTAGCAGAAAGGGTGTGTCCCAGAAATGTGAGGGATTCTACGGCAAAGACACATTTGCTTCGGTTGAGCTTCAATCCACTGACTGGGATACGTGTCAGTACATCTCTGAGGCGAAGGTCGTGCTCTTGTTTAGTTGTTCCCCACACAATGATGTCATCTTGGGAGTTGGCACAACCTTGTAGATCAGCTATGATTGAGGCAACTTCTGCTTGAAAGACTTCACTGGCAGAGTGTATCCCAAATGGGAGGCGTTTGAAGCGAAAACGCCCGAATGGAGTTCCGAAGGTTAGTAAGTCTGCGCTATCTTCATCTACTTTTATTTGCCAATATCCGGAGGCAGCATCAAGCTTGGAAAAGTACCGAGCACCTGACATTTAAGAGATTATTTCTTCGGTTGTGGGTAGACGGTGGTGTTGCCTCTTTATGGCTTTATTTAGGGGTCGAGGATCTAAGCATATCCGCAGCTTGCCATTTGGTTTGGAGACAATGACTAAGGCGTTGACCCATTCGGTTGGTTTTTCGACTGGTTCAATAACATTGAGCTCAACCATACGTTGCAATTCCTCTTTGAGCTTTGGCTTTAGAGCAAAGGGTACTTGTCTGACAGGAATGATTACAGGTTTCACATCATCTCTTAGTTCGATGTGATGTGTTCTCTTCAAACATCCAATTTCTCCAAAACAGTCAGAGAATTCCTCGTCAATAGGAGTATGAGATTGCACTTCCTCTGAAATTTGATACACTTGTTTGATCAAGTTCAGTTTGTCACATGTATTTAATCCTAGTATGGGGACTGAGTCTGAATCTACAACCATGAAGAGAATGGGAATTGTTTGTCTCCTGTGTTTGACTTGAGCAATGCACTTACCAGCAACAGGGATAGTTGTGCCATTATATGCAGAGAGCTGGACGTTTGCTGTTTTGAGCTTAGGTCTAGGTGAGAGGTTGGAAAGTAGGCGCTTTGGAATTACATTGCACTGGGCTCCAGTATCTATCTCGAAATTGACATCAGTTCCATTCACGCCCAGTGTGACAGACCAATCTGATTTGGTATTGTTAACTGTGAAAACATTGGGACTAGCATTGGTTGGCATGGATTTGGGAATTGGGGTGTTTTCACCATCACCTTCAGTTGAGAGATTCTGATTGGTATCAGTGACTTTAACCATATCGATGAAAAATTCATCATCAGAGGACTTATCCTGCTCAGTAACACATTTGACAGATTTTTGGGAACAGCAAACAGCGAAATGATTCTTACGGTTGCATGTTCTACACCGTTTCCCGTAGGCAGGACAGTTGCCACGTTGGTGGGAGCCATTACAAAACTTACATTTCTTGATGACGTCATCAGGGGCTCTGCTAGATTCTTTGAGTTTTCTTTCTTTTGAATGATAAACTTGGTGAATATCTGACGATTGTTGATGTTTTTCGAGTTCTTTTGCGTGACGCTTGGTTTCCTCTGCAGCAATACCGGCATCAATGGCCTTGGCAAGGGTTAAATCCGCATCGCGTAAGAGTCTTTCACGGAGGGATTGATCAGCTACCCCACAAACAATCATGTCCTTAATCAGTGAATCAGCTAAAGTCTCAAATTCACACTCAGAGGCTCGTTTCTTAAGTTCTATGACGAAATTGTTGAAAGACTGACCTTCGTGTTGGCTGTAGGTAAAGAATTGATGGCGAAGTATAGTGATATTCTTTCTAGGATTACAATATGCACTGAATTTTTCTAATACGACCTTGAGTTTCAGCTTGTCAGTTTCTTGTGAGAAGGTAAATGTCTCGTAAATTTCGCGTCCTTTGGGTCCAATGCAGGTTAAGAGAATGGAGGTTTTGACTTTATCGCTCTTTGAATCTGATTCAGTAGCAGTGAGATAAAAATTGAAGTGTTTTTCCCATATTTTCCAGCCATGAGATACGTTTCCTTCAAAGGAAAATGGCGGCGGTGGTTGAAGCTTATCCATAAATGACGATCAAATCCAAGTAAAATCTACCAAATTTCGAGGCAAAGCGAGACACAACGTCAACGAAGAACGATCAAACGATTAGATATATAAAAATTCGGTTATAAACAAACTTTAGCAGCGAAAATCCCTTCCTGACACCATGTTCTGTTTGAATACACACGTTTTTAAGACAGAGAATATAAAAACATATATTTGGCGCGAACGCATTGTATGACGTAATTACAAGACTTAAATAACATACGTCAGAATAACAAAACAAATATGTAACACCATGTACTTGTGCCTGGCATGTTTCGAATAGCACTACAAATTTGTAAAATGTGCAAGAATATGCAATATTAAAAAGCTATTAAATTAATGTATAAAAATATGAACTTGAGAGAAAATACCAGAAAATACTGTCAGAGAATTAAAATAAATCATCACTCATAAAATTTAGATTTCTTAAGAATTTCTTGAAAAATAGTTGCTCAAGACACAGTATTTACTTAGTGTTTATTTGGTTTGTTCTTGCTCAACAAGTTAGCTTCAATATTGCATTCACTTGGGCATTATTTAGGTAGTTCAGAAATACCGTGCACTTGTAAAAAGTTTCATACCTTGTAAAAATAAATAGACATGACTACAAACTGAAGTATAAAGGAAAACAGTTGAGATTCATTTATACTTTTCAAAGCAATGATGCTACAAGCAACCTTGAATTGTCGATGTTTGTTTATAGGTATAAAATAGCATTAACTGAAATATTGTCAGTGGGCATGTCTTCTATTTGTGTTGTTTGCTTTGGTCGAGTTCTGCCGATGGTTACTAAAACTAGCCCGGTACGAGGTTAGTCTGAGCATTGCCAGCAAAACTGTGTATTTAGTTGTAGTGTGTGAGGAAATAATATAAATAAACAAATAGCTTTCCTCAAACGTTCATAGTCGATACTTCTCAGCTTCGCACAAACTAATTCCTACTCAGACATGTTCCAATGAAATGTACATCCTTGGTCACAAATATTTTCATTCGAAACATTTGAGAAACCTAGACTAGATGAAAAGAAACACGACTCTTTTCTACCTGGAACAAGTTTAGGAGTTAAAATAATACTACTGAAATTACGAGTATCACCTCCACAATTTTCCCGTCACACATATTTGTTGGCATGTTGCAAACAATTTTAGGACAGGCTTTGTATTTTATCTCAAAACTGATATTATCTTACATTGCTCATAACTATATTGGTTTCATTTAATCATATGAGGTTTATAGCAAAGGAAAATTAAAAGCAGATTCCAAAAGTTCATGAACTAAACTTGTTACAAACAGAAATCCAGATTTGAAACACAACTAAACATTCAGAAACACGACAGAAACATTCCACGCACTTGAAGCTTGCTCCGTTGACATGAAAATGCAACTGTATTTAAAAATATGTCCAAAATATATTTGCATGTAAAAACCGATCGAAAGCAAATCTACCAGAAATAAGATTACAAGTACATACCTTTTCATTGAAGTTTATATAAACACGCTGAACTTGCTCCAAAGATGAATTAGTTCCTTGTCAGATGCCAACTTTATGGCACCAAGTCCACAAAATACCCCGCCTTCGTATTTTGTCACCAACAACATTTAACGGTCGATAACTTTGTAAGGCTTCCACAATCCGTCTTCGTTTTTCCACACACCGAATGTCAAAAACTTGTTCTCGAAGATCATAGGAAGATAGAGGGTGATCTACACCATAAATGGCTGTAAATTCAAGCTAATAAGCAGGTCTTCTGATGAATTATTTGCACGCACTTGCGAGTTTCACCGCCGACACATGATCGAGTATATTTCAGTAGAACTCACTTTAGAAATAAATCAGATCAATACCAACGAAAGATTAGTTAAAATTGCAGCACAAGGACAGCTAAAAATTTGCATTTTAACTACAGATTATGCAATATTTTTGCTCAAACTTTTGTTTTGACACTTGAGAGCACATGTTTACAACTCCTTCAACGCAGCATGCAAAATAATGCACAAAAGGCCTGAAAACGAGCAAAAGAATCAACCAATCAGACCAAAGTCGCCTTTGTTGCGTGTTAATGGGTCAAAACATTTTAACAATGCCAATAGCTCAATATGCCATTTGTTTGGTTTGATAAATTTAATTATTAAACTTGACAAACCTCTTTCTCGGTTGATTACAATGGAAATATCCTGTTCGATGTGTAAAACCTGGCCAGAAGTTGGTGTAGGTTTTCCTGTTTAATTCAATATTATTATTATTATTAAATTAAGATGCACATCTGGATATTGACATATTCACTCTTTGTTGGTTGGGTTTTAAAATTTTATACATCTGTATAAACTTGTATAAATGGTATTATTATTAAGAAATGGGCTAATGTGTGATGTACCATGTGACAGCATTTTCCAATATCTAGCTGGTCGGCTTCAAAACCTTTTTAAAATTATTTTACCCAAGAAAGGATCTCGTCTTGGACTTCGCTCATGCCAGAGAGTGTCTGTTTCATTGCAGCCACATCGAACTGCAATTTTGCAATCTGAGTATCGACAGTATGATGAGTATCGACACCAGCAGCTGTGGGTCTCTGTATTTTCTACAAAAGATAAAAATAAAAAGATTCGTCGGTATTACATGTAAATTTATAAATTCAGCAAGGTTAAATAACAGTATAAGAAGAACAATTATAGTTTATTAAAAGGACTGTCAAAAATATGGCGACGAATAACAAACAAGATTTGAACCGGAAGTTAAATTAAGTGAGAGGGTGTGACAGGATGTGTGAAGCAAAAAAGCCCAGAATTTATCCAAGTTTAAGTAATATATATTTAATAAAAATAAAACAAACATTGAAATGAAGATTTAAAGTAATTTTAATGTGAATAGAGACCTCTATGAAAAGTATTGGACATGCTGGGTTGAGTCACAGTGGGTCGAGCTTGCTGTTCGCGAGACAACCCTATAAGAAAGAGAAAGAAATACAAAAAAACAGGGTTTCGACAAGCCTTCCTCCTTTCACACAGACCGTGTTTCTTCCCAAAAATAATATATGTGCAATCCCAGCTAGCACATAACGTTATTACAATGTTGGTAAAAGGTTGTTGCAAAGTTAGATCTAACTTAACTTTCACACGACGTTCACACAACATTACATTTCTATCCGGAATAAGAGCATGTGGTGTAAGCGTTGGTTTAACGTTGAAATTTAACGTTCCAGGATGTCATGCGACACCTTCTTAGCAATGTTAGATTTCAACGTTGTAGCAACGTTAATGTGTAACGTTTGGACATGACATCAAAACAACGTCGTAGACAACGTCGTCCTGACGTTAAGATTTGATATTTTCGCAACGTTCCAGGATGTCATACGATATCTTCATGGCAATGTTAGATTTTAACGTTGTAGCAACGTTAATGTGTAACGTTTGGATATGACATCAAAACAACGTCGTCTTGACGTTAAGATTTGATATTTTCGCATCGTTCTAAAAAAATTAAACATATGTCTTCTATTATTGAACCTGACAGTTAAACTATAGGTATAAAACCGCATCAGGCCATATGACTTTGTATGCCTATTCAGCTGCAGGAATTGCGAATCATCATCGAAGCTGCTGTATATTTCAGAGGAACTCGCTCGTTCATTTTGTTTTCGATGTAAGTATATATATTGTATCTGTAACATTTGAAACTTCCATGTGTCTATCTCATGTAGGGAAAAAAGGCGAACAAAATATATTTATTTTGATATGTGTCTGCATGTTTGTTTGACGCCATATTAATTTACATTTTACAGCGCCTCTCTTGAATCGAAGATATATTACAGAAGTACTCGTTCATTTGTCAATGAAATCCAAGAATGACTAATTAGTATACTGTATTAAATATTGAACTGCTGGGCCAGTGTAGATGAGGATACAACTATCTCAAACTACATATAACGAGAACTAGAAGAATTACGACGTTTCGAGCGAAGGCCCTTCGTAGCAACGTATTTACTCTGGAGGGTTTTCACTCGAAACGTCGAAATTTTCCTTATATTGTTCAGATAATTCTGTAATTTAAACTACAGACTGTTATTCAAGCACAGTATTGCGTACGTCTATTCCTAAAATGCGGCCTAGAAAAAGTTCCGTCATACAAGATTGTTCAGGTAGTTGCATCCCTACCAACGAAAGCTTGTTCATATACTATACTGAATTAAATATTATTGTCAATATTCATCCAAACTATAAATTGGATCAGTATTTTTAGCCTATATTATTTGTAAATGAAGCTCTTTCCTTAAATAAAATGATTAAATCAAAGACTTTAGTTAATTGTTCTAATGTTGATCCTAACGTTGTCACAACGTTCCTGCAAGTTCACAAAATAACGTTACTACAACGTTAATTTTCAACGTTTTCTGGACGTTAATCAAACGTTGCAAGAACGTTGAACCAACGTCGTGTTCTAACGTTAATGAAACGTTGTAACAACGTTGAACCAACGTTGTGTTCTAACGTTAATCCTGACATTGTCACCACGTTCCTGCAAGTTCACAAAATAACGTTACTACAACTTATAATACCAACGTTATCTCCACGTTCGGCGAACGTTCGTACAACATTGGCACAACGTAATTGTGCTAGCTGGGATGGCTAAAAACGTACCAGGTTGTCTGTTTCGGCTGCTTGATGACATTGGCGAAGCTGGGAAGGGTAACCTTAAAGGCATGTATAAATGTATTAAAAACATACCAATACGTTATTAATGCATGTTAAATACTTATGGATCATTATCCTGAGTCTCTGCATCACTATCATCAAATGGGTTAGAAAAAGCACCGAAACGAAACATTTTTCTTAACCTTTCACACTTGCACAGTGAAAAGACGCAAAAGTTTGGGTGGGAAATATTGAAGAAAAAATGAAAGGATATAGCAGCCAATCAGGATCGAGTATTTTACTCTTGACTTCCATATAAGGAAGCAAGCGTTCATAAAACCAAATTTTCACACCAATTGAAGAACCGCAAAATATTTTGCGATATTCAAAAGAGTTGGAAAAAAAATATAACGGAACATACTGATGAGCATACCGAGTAAGTTTGTTTCGCTGCAACAACTTGTCTAAAATAATACAAAAAAAGTTACTTTTAGCTAAAATATGAAAAGGAGAAGAGGCGCTGTTGTTACTTTGAGTCACAAGAGAGTGCTCAACTACATTTTTTATCGTGCAGTCACTTGCAAAGGTTACTGGCAATAAAGAATGCGCCATTAATGGGCTCATCAGAAGTCAATCAAAATGATGCGGAGAGCAATTTGCTGCCGCGGAACCAGACAACAATGACTTCTTCCCTTTTCCAAATGAAAAGTTGTTTTGTTGTATTGTTATGCACACAGTGTTATGAGGCCCAAGGTAAAAGCTACACAGTGTATATTAATTTCACAACATGTTATTTCATGAGGATAAGAGTTAGTAAGGCCTGTTTATATGGATGCAACATGTTGGACCAACATCATCGAACATTGTTGTGTCCAACATGTTGGGTCTGTTTGAACACCATGTTGGATATTAGGGCCATTTATACGGAACAAAATAAGACGCGACTTAAATAAGACGCGAGTTTGTCGTATAAAAGGTACAAAATTCTTATGTAAGACGCTGTTCTTATCCAAGTCGCGTCTTAAACAAGAAATTTTGGACAAAATCTCTAACTACACATGCCAGAAACTTGAAACAACGTAAAATTATTAGCCTTGTATATTAAAACAAAAACAAACAAAACAACATTATAGCTATAGCAAATACATAAGACCAAAGCCGTAGAGAACCATTATGCGATAACTCCGCTTATTTAAGTTGCGTCTTATGTAAGTCGCGACTTATTTTGTCCCGTATAAATGGCCCTATTGTTGCATTATGTTGGATGATGTTGGATCAAGTTTGATTTTGTTCAAACTTTTCATCCAACATCATCCAACATTTGGCGAAAAATCAGTACAACGTCATCATTTCCATTGATATTATTTAAATTTGACAAGAAATATGAGATAATCTCACCTGATATAGTATTATAGTTTAAAAAAAACTTTATTCATACTAACGATGAAGTAAAAATCTATACAATAATGTTAACATATACAGAATGTAGAGGCTTACATGCAGCAAGGAAAAGCAGCCATCTTAAAAACATGAAAACAATAACATTGACAATCTATGCATATATTAATTAATATACAGTAAATGCTGTCCAATGAACAACACATAGGTCACACTTGTTCTTATTTTCGAACAGAATTTTGTACTGCTAAAAGTTGTTGGATTGAACACGTTGACCAACAATCATCCAACATTGTTCGCTATAACACGCTCACTATAACTTGTTGTCCCTCGAAACATCAACTAGACCCAGTTCTCTGCTCGATTGGGAAATGGCTAATGGCTAATTGTCATATTTACTCGTTTAAACGCCACCTTTAAAAATGGGCAGGGGGCAAACAGGGACATTTTGAAATGAAGTGCATCATCATACATAATGCTTACAAAAATGTACATATAAGACATTTAAACAGTTTTTTATTTATCTAATTTTTCAAGTTATGCACTGCCAAAACACCCAGTCCTTATTGCAACATTTTGGTCCAATTTTCACATTTAAACAGCAATAACTCAAAAACTATTTGAAGAATCAGAAATGTGTTTAGAGGTCTTATATGCGGTTTTTTGCACGTTTTCCGATGATGCAAGTCATTTTTGTTGTAATTAAAATTTCCCATGTTTTTGATAAGGTGGACTTCAATTATCTGGTTTCTTGCACTTCACTTGGCCAGTGGAATTAAGAAACCAGAAGCGTAAGAAACCAGATCATTTTTTGCTCAGTTGATTAGAGTGCTGCACCGGAATTGCAGGGCCATAGGTTCAATTCCTACCAGAGGACCTTGCACTGTATTTTCCTGGTCAGGTCTTAAAGTGTATATATACTCACTTGGATTACAAAGCCTAAAAAGAGCATTCTACTTTTTTATAGTCTAGATCAGATTTAGAATTTCTCTGGACGATGTTGGAATTATTTGGAGTGCAGCTCCCCTCTCTCTCATCCATTCTGTCCTTCAAAGTGGATGGAATGGAAGATTGGTTACCATTAAAAAGGGCGATTCTTCAAGCCAAAAAGTCACCTTTATCACCTTTATGGACGTCAGCTTCTTGCTGCTCATTTTCAATTCAGATGGGTAATAAGCAGAGGCTCTCAAAACATTTGCGTAACAATATATCATTGTATAGAGTTATGGAGATGGACATCCCTTTTACTGGATTGCACCTTCTGACATCATAAAATTGCAGTTGGCAACACCGTCAGTTGCCAATAAAATAGTGAGATAGTTATTCAATGTAACACAATAACACAAATTATTAACTTTAACAGTTCGACTAAATTTTAATAAGCCCCGTAGGTTAAACGCACAAAAATGCACAATGTGTAGGTGCTGTACATATAAACACCGTTCATATTATACGTTTTGCATCTTGTGTATAGGCAAACATAAGTTAAGCCCGTTGTATAATAGGCAAATTAGTTTGCACAATCGCGAAGCAAAAACTAAGCCCAGCTTGTATATACAGTGTATGATTGTTTACCGACAAAAACGCCACGAAACAGCAGGAATCGATCCAACTTTTTATTTTAAGCGATCATGCGAACAATTCGCCGTTGAAAACAGGCTTAAATTTACAGTTCTTGCTCCTCTATATGACATAGGAAGTGGATGAAATGGAAAGACCACATCCAACAAAGGTAGCAGCTGGTGGTAAACAAACATTGACTTTACCAATTGTTATTTTTTTCTGACGAGATGTGCAGGAATCGAAGCAAAAAGATTCAGGCAGATTTTTGTATAAAACAGTGTCATTCCTTTTGGAAGAATTCTGATCCAATTAGCCTTTCTCACGACGACAAATATCCACCATTTTTGGGTGGCATCCAATTCTCGTTAACGAATGCCAATAATTAAAACAAGGTGAAAAGCAATTTTTAAAAATGATCTAACCATTTACAAAGCAAATTTACTATCATTCACCCAAAAAAACACTCTTCTGTTTCACTATGCTTGTAAATTAATACAGACTAGAGATTCAATTCAAGAAAGTTTGGAAGGTGCGAAATATTAACAACATTCCAATGGTCGGGTCCCGACCATTGGAATGTAGGCCTGTGCAGAATGTATGTGCAGAACAGACTTTACATCACCTTTTTAAATGTGGACTTATCTCGCAGACTTCAGCTAAAGTGGAAGTCAAAAATGGTGGTGTGAGAAAGGCAAATTAGCCTTTCTCACACCGCCATTTTTGGGGTACTTTTTTGCTAATCCTGCGAGCGTAACACCATATAACAGCAACATTTTATAATTTTGTGGGTGTATGATGATAAATTTACTCTGTAAATAGTTAGTTTGTTCTGAAATATTGCTTTTCACATTGTTATAATGGTTTACAAAAAATTACAGTACCCAAAAATGGCGGTGTGAGAAAGGCTACAAAACTGAAATATTAATAAGCACAAAAGAAAGACAACCTCGGAAATAACAAAAGGCAAAAGCGTGTACAGCCAGTACAGAATTCCAGATGGTCAAGATTCCAGATGGTACAAGTGAAAATGTAATTTTTTATGTTTCTAGAACTATATTTACATTGCTGAACCATTTACAAACTATGTTTTGAAAGGCATAGTATACAACTGAGTACATAACATCAAAACACACAAAAAATAGCAATGCATATTATTTGGTTTTGTAGGGACTGTTCCTATAGGCTAATATAGTTTATTATACTTGGGTAAAACACAGTGTTCGTTTTGTACACAAGGACAAATTTTAGATTTTATTGACACTTACCTTCGTTTTTGGCCTGTATTTTATAAAATTGTTTTTATTATCTTGTAAATAATATATTATCTTGTAAAATACAGTGTTCAAATCAACATATTGTTAAATATTGTTTGAATGTCTGTTCTTTGATAATTTTGTCACCTCCCCCCGGAAGTTACGCATGTGGGATTGGAGTAGGAGCCGCCATGTTTGTGAAAACCTTGATGAAACAAGCTTGTTACAGATTGAATATGACAAGGTGCTACAGTATTGTTTCAACAAACTTACTACGAGTTGTTCACAAGCTTACTACAAACTTGTTACAACAACTTCCTACAAACTTGTTACAACAACTTCCTACAACATTGTCATGACAGCCTTGGTACAAGTTGGTCAACAAGTTGCTACAAGTCTGTCACAACAAGCTGTTATCGGCAGTGCGAAGACATCTTGTTGACAAGTTGTTGGTGCAGACTTGCTACAAGTCTGCTGCAGGTTTGGTACATAGCGGCGTGATAAAAGAGGTGATAAACCTCAGGTATTGCATCGTTGTAGAAACTTCCAAGTCACTTAAACTGTGCATCTGGAAAGTGCTCCGACAGAAAGTAGGATTTTAGGCCTTCATATTTCTTCAACTCGTGATTCACACAAAGTTCCAGGCTTAGCCAACTTGTTGAAATAAACTTTATTATTTCTTTATACTTGCTATCACAGAACTCATAGTATTCCTTGAGAATACTTTTCCTTTTGCTGGATTTATCCAACCAGTAGAACACATCAACACAATGATCTTCTATGTCAAAGCCAGTAATCTCAGAGAAATCTGTTCCTGCTTTACCGGTGACATTATGAAGGATGTGACATGGGCACCCAGCTATGATAATGTCCTCATTTTTTTCTTTTGCTCGGGACTTGATTGAATTATGGTCTCCTATATTAACATTTGTGTTGTCAAGACCAGTTGCTACACAATGATCCCAGTTGATAAAAACTCTAGCAAAGTTGATGTCATAAATACAAACGGTTACAGGAAACATCTTTTCTAATCTGTTGTCATTGCTGGAGGCTGTATGGCAGGTTTTGCATGTCTGTTACCTAAATCTTCACAGAAATTATCTCCAAGAAAGTTAACAATCATTGTTTATGTATGTTCAACCATGGCACCATAATATACCATTGAGACCTTGAATATTATGGCCAATGCTTGGCAAAGTTGTAAAGTTGCTAAATATAAGATTTGTATTTCAAACAATGCTCTTTCAGGTACAAATTTTATTATGGGACTATAACTTAAAACTTGTTAAGAACGTTAACCAATCAAGTGTAGAGCCCCTTGTTTGGCTAGTATTAGACCATAGTTAATATAATGAGAGGGTTTGGAAGGTTTACATCATGGTGGCAAATTAATAGAGTGATATATTATGGAAAAGTAAAAAACCTCAATTTTTATGGGTTTTCAACGTTTTGGTAAATTTTGAGAGTTTATCACGCATTGCTTGTGGAATAGGCAACTTTTAAGACGCTTTTAAGTTCCATTGGCCAATCTGCTTCCGCTGAGTATACTATCAACGGGGTGGCAGGTAAATGTGTCAGGTATCATATTTCAAGTCAAATGAAGTGATTGATTCTAACTAAGAGATTGTAAAGAATCACGTTTTTAGTTTTGGAAACATGGATGTAAATGATGAATATGAATCTTTTGCAAGGTCTTGTTCTGCTTTTGAAGGCGATTTTGAGCAAACCATCATACTTCTGGGGATGAATGTGGACGAAGTTCAAACGTTCAACAATCGCTTGAAGAGGTAACATAAAAGACAATACTTTTTTATATATTTTATTATCATCATTAGACATAGCATTATGTACTATATTGTTAATCTTTTACTTTGCCTCTAGGTTAAAGGAAAGAAGCAATTTCCTTGCAGCTTCTGTGAAAAAGTGTGCAAGTCCAAAGGTGGCCTGACAAATCACCAATGAAGCAAACATGTGGCAGAATTGGGCGAGAGATATCTTTGTCTGAAGATTTAATTATATCAATGGAAAAAATTGCTGGTTTAATTTGTGACATTGGTCAACACTTGATTGATGAAAAACTTTATAAAGAGGAACATACATCAGAGGTTTTTAAATTCCAACAAAGTGATTCATTTGTCAGTTTCATCAATCAGCTGTTATTAATATTTAACAGAAAAAAAAATCGGGACAAATTTCTCGAAGAGTTTTATGGCAAAACAAATTGAAACTGGAAAGAATATTTTCATCCGTATGGAGAAAAGAAGATTGTTTTTCTTATGCTGAATGCTGATCCATCTCCATGAACGCCCGATTGGATTTCTGAAGCTAAAGCAAGATGACCAAGGAGGAAGGAATATCTGAGGTACAGTTAATTGTTGTCAAAATTCAGAAGTTGGACCAACCTGTTTAGAAGTCCAGTCCAGTAAGCAAGGTCTTGCCAACATCTCATTTGGCAGGATCTACACTTACAGGGATGGAAATTGTTTGATATAAGCCCACACTTTATACCTCCTCGATTCAAGGCTGTCTAACAAGGATGGCATAGTTGGATAGCATACTGTCTCTCGACCACCACTGAGTTAAGGGGCCATTGACAAATAGATTTTGTCCACCGATCACAGACTTTTTACGTGATTGCTTCAACCCCTACCCCCACCCCCCATCGAGGACCAATCCAATGTTTTCTTTAGCCAGAAAAGTATCCTGATTATTTTGTCCTTCCCTCATCGCGGAACAAGTCCACGATCGGTGGACGAAATCTATTTGTCCGACGGCCCCTAAGCATGTTACTGCATGTCTAATTAGGGTGCTTTTGTGATCTTTATCAACTCCTGTTTAGTTGAGTTTGGTTGAGTTCTCTCTTGTGCATCGAGGGTTTTCTTCGGGTACTCCGGTTTTCCTCCCTCATTAAAAAACTGACTTAGACATTAATATAAGTACCAGGAACCTTTGTAATTAGGTTGTAACTGAAACCTATAATTACAGCTTTCTGTCAGAGTGGTAAAAAATAAAACTACACTGGCCTACCATTTTGTATCAATACCATCGTATTCAAATATGAAAATGGGAAGTGTACGTACATGCATGTCTGTTTCAATATCTCCTTCAAATTTTTCAGGTAATAAGTTGTGATATAGATGGTAATTTTCCTTTGTTTATCAGAATTTTAGGAAGAATGATCCTTGTCTCCACAGGAATTTGGACCTTTGCCATATTTGACTGGTTATATGATCAGATCATTGTATCAAAAAAGCAAAAACTGCTCAAGATGCAAACTCCCCACAGAACAAAGAAATGCAAGCATTGATGTCATCAATGCGAGAGGAAACAGAGGCAAATGAATACATTGCATCCTTGTCAAGAGGTGGGCTTTGGTCACCTCAGTCAAGGATTGTAAGCATTGCAGGAGGTGGCCAAGTTGCTATTTAGGAAGCACACAGATAAAGACAATGTGACTCGTCTACCAGTAGACACAATAGTGAACGAAGTGATAACTTCTCCCCTTGTTAAAAACTTGTGGTGTGACATTATTGAAAACTGTGATATAGAAATCTCAAAGGAATGTCAGTCTTTATGCCTAGAAAATCTTATCAAATTATATGTTACTGTCAGGTGTTTTTCTTTTGCTAAGGATATTGTAAATAAGTATAAACTAAGTCAGGGAACCGAAAGAAAGAAAGCATTAAGAAAGAACTGAAGATAGCCAGTGAACTGAAGTAATGTAAATATAATAAATTTGTGTAAATATGTTCACATATTAAATGTAAATATAATTATTAAACACTCAAGTATATTCAAATTATAGTTTTAGGTAACCTTTTTACAAATACAATAATAATACAGTTATATATACAGTAATCAAATGTTTGGCACATTAGGAGAATTGTTAGACTAATCACAAAGGGTCCACACAAATGGTTTGCCCTTTAAATAATAATTGGATTAATCATGAGAGTTTTCTCATATATTACTGTCAATTGTATCTAAGATGGACAGTTGCAGATAAAACATAAAACTTACATTTTGTCCATAACATTTGAAAGGTTTTAATCTAATTAGCCAATCAGATTTGATTTGCACATGCCTCAAGTTTACTAGAACATGTTTTATTTCAAGTTTGTGACAATTCATCCTGAGATGCAATTGATAATGTGTTCAGGACAATATCACATTCAGCAACCTCTACATCAGTTCCCAGGGGCTCAATTTTAGGCACCTTTGAATGGAACTAATTTGAGAGAAGAGCATATTTATTTATCCTTTTAGGGGCCATTTACAAAGGATGTCCGAGCCAAGGGGGGTTTGGAAAATAAGGACAAACTCTGATATAGGGGGGAGGGGTGTTTTTAGCGGTCTAGATGTCCAAAATTTAAAAAATTTAAAAAACAAATTTTTGTTTCCTCTATTTTGCACTCTCCTTCCCATTGTGAAATTGGCATTTTGAACACTTCGTAATATTATCTAATTCTTCCCTTCATTGGTGAATTCAACAGTGTCATGAAATAATAGCTTTTTGCATTTATAACTCTTTTTGTAGTCACATTTATAGTTATAAAAAAGTGCTAAATGTAACAAAAGTTTTTTACTCTTGACATATTATACAAAGTTGAATGAGTTTTTGCGAGGCATGGCGGATGTCCGAGGGGAGGGGATGGGTCTGAAAATCCATCATTTGGCTGTACATCCATTGTGAATGGCCCTTTAGTGATATGATTATTGTTGAACAAACATATATAAATGTGTTTTTAAAGAACAATTCACTTTCATTTGTAATCTCACATAATAAACTCTTGTGCACACCTATATTCAAATCACCACACTCATAAATACTCTTACTCCGCCCCCGACAAGATCGAACAAGCTTTAACCATTTTTATATGATAATTAATATTGTTAAACTAGGGGCCTTTGAATAAAAGCCTGATAGGGGTTTCATAAAGGTTCCTAGCCCTTAATGTTTGTAAAAAATATAGATTGTAAATATATTTAGCTTTGTATGGGCAAATAAAAAAAAAATTCAAATATTCACAATACATGCATGTTTAACAATTTATTTAATGTAAATTATATAGTCATGAGCACTGGCATTTGCCAAATTTCTAACTAAAAATAGCTAGTATCAATTAATGTATTTAATTGTTCATTGCCATTCACTACCTCTATTCTCATTGACTGATTGTACAAAAACAGCTTTCAACGTGAACAATGTCATCTGTAAATTAGTTTTCATTGCCGGCAAGAAATTTGAGATTTTAGGTGCAATTTTTATGGATGTGACAGAGTGAATAAGGGAACAATAAAAAGAGAAATAGCTTAAATAATCAGAACATTCATAATTAATTCACTCATTCACATCGATCAGAAGCAAATTGCAACATAAATTCCAAGTATGAGCAATTTACACCTAACAATGCAAGTAACACCCAAATTTCCACTACTTAATTTATTGTCTCATTTAGTGTTATTGTGGTTCAAATCAGTTTATTTTGTTTTCTTGGTTGGTTTCTTTTTAGGCAGAGGCTCTTCACTTACTCCATACCACTTACTTTTCTTGCCAGAATGCCGTCCAGACACATTTCCTTGCACAGATTGGAGTGCAACATCTCTCAGTGTGGCGATCCTTAAATCATTGTAGCCAAACTCAGCTGGAGCAAAGAGGTTGGATGTGTAATTTACCACGTTACCACCAGGTTCCACAAGATCAGCATGCAAAAAAGGCATTTAGGTGAAGCTCCATCGGAGACAGCTGCGCAAACCCAGAGATTGCAACCCATCTCTAGCACAGATACTGTTTTCCAAAACAAGGGCATTGTCTGATATGATGTAACATCTTTGGTCAGAAAGTAACCAAGGGCATACTTCAGATTGCTGGCAGCACCTCGAACAAAAAATACCAGGCATGTGTTGCAAGGTCAGATGATCCACTGCTGACATTCAACTCTTCTTCTCCAAGATCAACAAAGCCAATCAGCTGATTGGAGTGTTTGTCAAATACCAACTTTGACTGGATTTTCAACTCATCAAATGAAATAATAACATACCTGTGGATGTCAAAATATTGGCTTGTTTTATTCCTCAATCTTTCAATATTTTCTGGATGGAAACCTGCCCTTGGTTTAAAAAAATTCTGGTAGTCCCTCAGTGTTCTTTCGCTTGGAAGTACTAAAATACCAGAATCTCACCGTTCTCTATAAGCCGCTGGGGACTTGGCGTGAACAGACAGGCAAAAACGGATAATGCGAGGGTGGTACCTTCGTCCAAATTTTGGCATTGATAGTAGTTTTCTTTGTTGCTTCCAGAAAACGTTCACATGTGGGTTTACTTCATCACCACCATCAGCGAGAATTGCCAAGATATCTTTCTCCATGGTCTCATCAATAGGAATGCTGTTCCTTTCAATTTCTTTTTCCAGTTCAGCAATCCGACCTTCAAGCTCCTTGCAAACAATCCTTTGCTTTTGAACAGTGGCGACCAATCTTTCCTTGCTTGAACCTAACAGAGATGTGTTACTCTTGAGTGGCTCAACTGTTTGCTTGACATTACTCTCCTTCATTTTACCAAGGGATCGTTCCTGCTTCATGCAACTTGAACACAAAATGTCATCGCAAAGCAACTCAAAGTTTTCAGACTGGATGAAAACATGAGCCTGAAATGGTGGACCATCCTCTTAGGGTATAAGGTGGATGGAAAAACTCAAAAACCACAGTATCCTCATCTTCTGTCTTGAACCATCCTTTCATCACTAAAGACAATACTTTTTTTTTAAATGTTCCAAGTTGCAATACACCATTGGAACAGGAAGATCAATTTGCTGCCGCACTAGCTCGTGTCTTGGTGCTACAGGGGAGGAGGGACACTTTTCACGGGAAGATTTAGTGAAGGTATTGCCCCACAAATTAGTCTTTTACGACTAGAAACTAAAAAGAAAAAAACCCTAAATTTGAACAAGCACTTTTACTTTACCTGCTTGAGCTACATGCACCTTACTTTATTATAGTAATGCAAATATGTGAAAATAACACACACTACCCAAGGGAAATCCCCAAAATCAGAATGATATATACCCCTTACATAGTTTAATAGTATCCCTGCACAAGATTTAAACTAATAAACCTTTGTACACAGTTTGTATTAAAAATATAATATTAAAAGCCATATAATATAACCTTTGCTATATATTATCATGCAATATAGTAAAAGTCAATAAAATACAACTATATACCTTTATTTTTATTTATTTACAGCATTGATTTATAGGATTTATGCCTATATGTAATGCTTTCATGACAAAGGCATACAACTTAACATGTAAAGCCATAACATGTATTAAAGCCATATGAATGTCAGGTTTTATGCTTTTGTCGCCATTGAAATGCCAAACTGCCCCAAACAGCTTCGAAATGGCAAATAACTCGTTCAATTATTATATGGCTGAATCAAATTACAAATACTATAAATAAGCCTTCTTTCCCACAGCTCTATTTTGAGATATATGTATTAAACGTTTTAATACCTATTCTATTCTTGTGAATATACTAAACAGTTGAATTGAGCAATCATCAATCCTCGAAGATTATTGTAATTTGAAATGGAAATGAATCCGCATGTTACTCCAACGTCCCGTGAAAACCGCATGTTACTCCAACGCTCTGCTGCTCCATTCGGTCCTGGCATCACGAAAAAACTATGATTTTTGAGATTTTTACCCTTTGCTTAGCTTAAAACTGTATGCTTTTCTATATGTCAACACCTCTTCGCATGCACTATCGGATCCACATGACTAAGAACAATGAGTTATTTTGTCATGTGACCCGGCCTTCCAAACCCTCTCATTATATTAACTATGATTAGACAGAGTAAAATAATTAAGCCAAAAATTGTGGTTGCCATGGAGTATTTTAAGAAAACACAAAACAATAGACACTCTGAAAATTGTAAACATTTTAATTTTTTTTATCCCTGAGCCGACGGGGCTTCGCGCCGTGTGAGGATACTAATTCCCCCCGGCTATTTACACCCGGGGAAACGAAAGCATTAGCGAAGTCTAAAGTTCATCAATTATCGCGGCATGGGTGACCAACGGTGTTGGGTGGGTGGATCGGAAAGAATAGGATCTTTTTGAGATGTAAAACTGCTAAAATTTAATTGTTGCTGCGTTGATGAGTGGTCTCTTTTAATGATAATATTGATGACTTTCTTGAGGGGAATATCATTTCCATCGTATTAATGTCGAAAACGTTTTTCTGGATAAACAAATCAAGATAAACAAATCTACTGGCCTTGATAAAATTCCAGCCAATGTTCTCAGACTCTCTGCAGATATTATTGCCCCATCATTAACATATATATTTAATTTATCACTTGACACTGGTATCTATGTTGGTGACTGGAAACGCGCGCGAGTAATTCCAATTTACAAATCTGAAGATCGACGGAAATGTGAAAATTATAGGCGAATTTCCATACTCCCCATTGTAAGTAAAGTTTTTGAGAGAGAGGTTTTTCGACAGCTTTATGGCTATCTTTCCAATAACTCATTACTTTCTAAATTCCAATCAGGGTTTAGACCTAAACACTCAACCCTGTCTGCGTTGATACAAACGTGTGATAATTTACTTAAAAACATGGATAGTGGTCAAATAAATTGTATAGTCTTTCTTGATGTTAGAAAAGCCTTCGACTCCATAAATCATAAAATTCTGATTGATAAAATGCGTAATCTTTTCGGAGTAACAGGAAACCAACTAAGATGGTTCGAATCATACCTGAATAACAGAGTTCAACAATGTCTTATAAACGGACAACTATCGAGCCCAAAAAAGATAATATGCGGAGTTCCACAGGGGTCCATCCTTGGTCCTCTATTATTTTTATTATACATAAATGCCTGACTCGTTAAGTCACTTACCTCCTTCACTCTATGCTAATGACACGGAAATTGATGCATCTTCTAATGACTGCGCCGACCTTGTCGACAAGGTAAATATTGATCTCAAAAACATACACAAATGGATGAGACACAATAAACTTCAAATCCACCCCAGTAAATCGAAACATATGTTCATTGGATCTCCCTATAACCTTAAGAATAAAGTATCTGGTAATCCTATTTTAATTAATAATAAGCTAGTACCCAGGATTTAATAAATATTCATGCCTTGGCATGACTATGGACGAAAGGTTGTCTTGGGATAAACATATTGATTCAATCTGTTCTAAAGTTGGTGCCGGTATTGGTGCAATGAGATGTGTTAAACCTTTTGTACCACTGTCAACAACCAAAATGCTATATAATGCTATTATACAGCCTTATTTCGATTATTGCAGCCCGTTGTGGGATAATTGTGGAATTGGGCTCAAAGATAAGTTGCAAAAATACCAAAATCGTGCTGCAAGAGTGGGGTTACTCAATAATCTAAATTGGAAACCTCTAGAAGAAAGACGAAATTACCTTAAATCTATTTTCGTCTATAAAATTCTGAATGGCCACACCGCACCCAATCTTAAAGAAGCATTTCATTTTAATAATGAAAGACATAATACTTACAATCTTAGAAATAGGGATACTGATTTAGCACCATCTATGCCGAAAAAAGAATTCGGCAAGAGGTGCTTCAGTTATAATGGTGCCTTGCATTGGAATAATCTTCCCCATGAGGCAAAAATTGCTGAATCCCTAAGCTCTTTCAAGTCGATATTGAAACAAAGAATGAGTTG
>CACRXK020001614.1:6351-51864 GCA_902702795.2 Paramuricea clavata
TTACCCAGCTAATGACGTCACACGTTGTGCTGAATCAGCAATTTATATTTTCACATTTTTGCGTATAAGTCGGAACTAGATGAGATAGAATAGAGCATTAAACGGCCAATCGGCTTATTTTTTCATGCTCTTTCAGATGGAACAATAAGATAGATGAAGCAATTTTTGTTGCCAATACCCTTTAAGGCTGGTTTACACTATCAAAGTTTCTGTGATCACAGTAGGAATTTGGCATAGGAAATTCTACGTTTTGAAGTTATATGTAAACAACGAGTTTGAGTGTTTCATCAGGGGATCCAAACACGAGAAAACTGTATGAAACACGAGCGCGAAGCGCGAGTGTTTTATTGTTTTCGAGTGTTTGGTCCCCTGATGAAACACGAGAAACGAGTTGTTTACATAACATCTCGAACGAAAACATTATTAAACTGGATAAACACGGGAATAGAAGTTATGGTGTGTTCTGCACATGCGTATATCTAGGATAAAATCCCACAAGCGCAAACGAAACTATTTCTCTATAAAGTTGAGCTGAAAGGACTCACAGTGACCGTTTTGGCAGTGCTTCAGGCGCCCGATGATATTGTATGAGGGGCCTTTAGCACTGTCAACTTCTCATCTTGGGATGTTCACGTTATCGCGTGTACTTGTCAGGATGACGAAGGATTGCGAATAATGTCTGTGTGCACTGATACACGCTGCATTATTTTTAATAATGCTGTGTGCACGCTGCATTATTTTTAATAATGCTGTGTGCACGCTGCATTATTTTTAATAATGCTGGGTGCTATTTTAGCTTCTCGACATTCGCTGATATAATGCAGAGAGAAAACAATAGGTTATTATGACCGTCAGTAATTATTATAGTATATTGTTGTGTTTTGACTTGAATTTGTAATTAGGCTCTCAGTTATTAGATGAAAACCGTTTTTCATCTAACAACAGTGATGGTATATGATTTTTAGCGTGTTTCCTTGCGGTATCCAACCTCAATCATGTGACGAATTAGGGTGAGTTCATTCGCTAATTTGCTCATGAATTATTAATGAGTTCGAGATGGATTTGTAAGAAATGTTTGAAGGAACTTCGTGTTCACCCGAAGGTTATATACAAGTTATATACATGTACAGACCTAACCAGGAGCAGCTGTGAAAAATGCAACTATAGGCCCTCTGGCAGGAACCGAACTTTTTCAAGTATGCATGACCTGTATCTCCCAACTTGTGATTATATGACTGTGTATATGTTGAACTTTACATTCTAACACTTTACATTCTAACAAAGGAACTCTTTCTCTGTTCAATCTCCATTTCAATCTCAATCTCCTTTCAAAGTGTTAGATAATTAAGAACGAAACTCCTTAATGAATAATGATGTAACTAGCCGAATGGTTTTTGTATATAACTCCATATTGTGTATAGCAGGTGGACTAGAACTAAAAGGTATTGTGTTGCTGTGACCTAAATTTCTTTATGCTCCTTCCTGCAGTTTTCAAATCACTTTCCACAGCATGTGCATGTACATGAGATTCTCGGGTAACCACTGCAAACACATTCGTTGAAAGTTTAGAAAGACAGATTGTAAACTGAAAACATATATACGTACCGATGCAGGATATGCGGTTTGAGCCAATTTCCCACCTTTAATCCGTGATAAATGTTTTCTCACAGTGTTCAATTCAACTATAGTTGCACCTTTCTTTGATAAAATTTTTGTAGTTTGAAGTTTTTCTTGCAGTGTTATTTCCGATACAGGCAAGGGAAGAAGAGCTGATCCTCCTCCAGATACAAGAACCAACAAGATGTCGTTTTTCTCAACACTTTCGGCAATTTTCATTATTTTCATTGCAGCACTTTGAGCATCTTCATCCGGGTAATTGTTTTTTGCTCCCTCTATGATCTCTATCTTGTTAGTATTTGTATAAGCATTTCCTTGTTTTTGGTCAGTTGTTGTATCAGAATCAGTTGAGTTTATTTGTTTAGTTGCTTGAAACCGTCCCAAATTCCTCGTCTTAATTAAAAAACAATTAAAAAATCTACAACACAATACAAAAAAGTAATTCTCTATTATGCACTGCATCAGCAGGGCCGTCCTCAGGGAATTCTTCAGGGGGGGGGGGAAATTATTTTTGGCGACCTCCTCCCCCCGTCACCAAAAAAATTTCGGTCAGTGTACCATTTCAGGGGTTCAAAAATTTTTCCGGACATATCAAAATTTTTCGGAACATCAATCCAATTTTCCAGGCATCACAAATTTTCTCCGTTTATCCAAAAAAATTATCTAAAATTCCGACATCTATCTTGCCCTTTGCGCGAAAATATTTAACACAAATAGCAATCCTACCGACTAAATAGCAATCCTACCGACTAAATAACAGTCCTGCCGACTGAATACAATTTCTGGGGGTGTCACCCCCCCCCCACACCACATCCCCCGTAGCTCCGGGCCTGACTGCATGCATGTATATAAATTTTAATTAGCATTTTTCAGAATTAGATATCATGGTTGTCGGTTTCTGTATTACTTTATCAACATGCAGTTAAGTCTAAGAGTCTTAATAGGGTCCTTGCCCTTGGCCAATGTTCGTTATTTTTTAAGATATGGCCTTTGGGGGTTTGAATAATCATAAAATAAATTAATGTAAGTTTTGCTATGTTTAAATAAAAGGAATTGAGACTACGTTCACACTACGCTGGAGCGTTTTCAAAACGGCGCAGAAAAATCACACTACGTCTACGCCGAAGCGAAATTCTTTGAAAACGTCACTTTTCCCGTAACAATTTGAGCACGGTTTCCAAACAGAGCGAGATGAGTGCGGAATGCTTGTCGCCTTCGTGCATGCAGGGCACTTATATATTATATAAGCGTCCTGGTGCATGTGAGCACAAACGCCGTTACTTTTTTGTACCGCTTGCAAACCAATCATCTCAGGTCTCAAAAACAGTAAATTCAAATGCTTTGAAATATTTATATCTGAAATATTTTGGGTCTACATGAGTGCCAATATAATTTCTAAACAAACTGTAACGGATAGCCTCCTCCACAAGTATCTCAGGGGTTTTAGCCTGCGAATGGGTGTTCGGAGTAGTGTGAACGAACGTAAATTCTGCAGGCATTATTTCCCTCCGGTGTAGTGTGAAGATAGTTACGGACAAATGTCAGTTTGCTTCAAGCATTCAGATCCTGTATATATATAACAAGCAGTCGACAACCAATATTTAATTTATAAAAATCGTACAAACCTCACATGTCGCCACCACATGTGTACCACAGGGCACGCTAGCGACACCTTGGACAATATGAGAACCTAGAATATCCTCAACAGCTTGAACCATACCAAGAACTGCTTTACCAAATGCAACCACGTGAACATTCTGATTGAGATGGTATTCTATGTCCTGTATTAGGAGTTTATCACGTGAAACCTTTAAAGCATTTGGTATTAACTTGCACGGAGATACTGCTTGAACGCCAGCTCGGAAAATCTTATATGCATCTTGTTGAAGTCTGTGCATATTCACGGCGTACCTACAAATTGATATTAATGTGTAATTAATGTGCCTTTTTCTAAAGACCAGGCCTTAAAATATCGGTCGGCCGTCACGGACATTGTCCGACCCATTCGTGAAATTGTCCGACGTAGTGAGGAAACCACCGGACATTCTGTCCGACCACAAATAATGAAACTGAGGTTTATTGTATGTCCGACACGAGTGTATTGGTGTCCGACCGGTAGCTTTGCATGTCCAACGTAAATCAAAGTGTACCCTAGTCCAGGACTAGAGGCTCGACTATGTTAAATGCTGTTTTAATGCAATCGAGGGCGGGGCAGCGAGCGAAATGGTGAAGCAGATTATTTAATATTTTCACAACATTTACCGTTCAGAATTAATACATTGTGCTGACATTAATTCATTCATTTCGGAGCCAAACTGAACTGAAGGTCAGCGGACATCATCATACACATGTCCGACCCAAACTCACAGTCCTCGGACATTTTGTCAGACGGCCCCGTAAACGATATTTTAAGCCCTGAAAGACTTTTCTACCGTTTTCAGTTATGTACAGAAATATGTATTCTGGCTAGCAAATGTATGAGATTCGGTTAAATATACATTACATGCACGCGTCATAGGAGCGGCTACCTGACGAGGCCATCATTCACAGTGACATTATATGACATGAAGTGTTATAAGCCTTATTTAAATAGGGTTTATTAGCTCTTTCTAGCAGAAAACAGCAACATAGTAGTTCAAACCTTGAAAACCTGATATGTTTGAGATATATTCAAGTTTCTTAAGATACGCGTGCTCAAATACTGTATGTAGTCATATTTCGCATGACATTGCCAGCGGCGGCGGAACAGATTTCATTCTGGGGGGGCTAAATTTTTTCGTTGACCTCCCCCCCCTCCCCCCGTCGCCAAAAAAATTTCGGTCAGTGTACCATTTTAGGGGTACAATATACAAAAAAAGGGACGAAAAAATTTTTTTCGGACTTATATCTAAAACTTTTTTCCGAAATAGACTTTTTTTAAACAAAATATTGCAAATTTGTCCCCTCATACCTAAATTTTCAAAAAATAACCTAAATTTTTCCGTAATTATCAAATTTTTTTCAAAAAATTCAAATTTTCTGGGGGGGTAAGCCCCCCCACTTTTACTTCTGGGGGGCTTTAGCCCCCCTAGCCCCCCCTGTTCCGCCGCCCCTGGACATTGCCAAGTGATTTACACTGTAACGTTTACTGCGTTTCAATTTACAATCTTATATCCTGGGCGATGCATGCAAGACGTTCAAAAACAACAAATTCCAGACAACAGAGTTGACCAATCTATTCAACATGTTGATGTCTTTCTACTCATTTTTTGTCGCACAAAGCTCACATTTTGGAGTTTGGGCGTGGTCAGGGAACAACTCGAAAGGGGTTTATAACCCCTCAGCATGTCCTCAAATGGACCATGGATCTATGGACTATATTTAACAGTATAATTTACATTAGATGGCTTGATTTTGACAAGACAGTAGTATATATACTTTAACAGGTTTGCCCTCCCCCCTAGGGCCTGCAGCCTACACATACATATGTAAAGTCTGTTAAATTTCTCACAGTCACCCAGACATCTGATTGGTCTGCAGGGAAATGTACTGTAATTTGCTAATAGTTTGACATTGTAGTAGGCTAGTAATAGGCATACTGGAATGTTTTGATTCCTGAATGTTTTGACACAAAAACAAGACACATTTTTTCAGGTGAGAGGAGGCACTCACAGTTTTCGTAATAAAATAAAATGAACATATATTGAACTAATGATAGAAATATCAAACAGGACTTCTGCAATATTTAAAATATAGTGACTGTATCAGACTATCAGACATACGTATGATGAGGGAAGATATGATATTAAAAATAGCACAATCTGGTAATGCTGTTACTGTACATGTAATACAAAAATGAAATAATACAAATATATTTCGTAAAGTTAATGCAAAAAAAGTTAACATATTATAATACGGCAGTAGCAGCCAAGTATCAAAGTAAAAATCACCAATATAACAATCTTCAGCTTTGGCTAACAGTCTCCAGGTTTTCGTATCTTTAACCCACTGAGTACCCACAGCACTATCTCTCCCCTTGATGTACAGTGAATAGTACAGTAGAGTGCAGTATTTGGGGTGCAATGCAACTTAATGCTGAATATTAGTTATAAAATCTCCAGGTTTAGCATCTTGTGAAGTTGGCTGGTCTGGTTGTCAGAGTTGACAAGACTTGGCAGTCTTCAGACAGTGGCTCTGATCAGTCTGACAGTGTAGTGACTGCAGTCTGTGATACAGATGTCAAGACCAAATATTATGGCCTTTCACCTACAGGTACCTGTCCATTTCATTGCAGATTTTACTTTTTAATTTATAAATTTATTCATCAACCCATTGAGTTGCTGCATTGTGTCCCAATGCACCCTACTTTATTATTTTGCTCTGACTGTCTAACACCAGACGATTTTACTCATCAAGGGGAGAGCGCTAGCACTTAATGGGTTAATCAAACTATCTGTGCATGTGTCTTTGTTAACCCATCAAGTTGCATTGCGCTCTACTACTAACTCTTGACGAAAGGCCTTCGCTAGAAACGTCGAGTTTCTGCTTGTTTTTTAAGGTAGTAATATAACCACTCAGCACAGCACCCTAATACATCCTATTTCATTATTTTACTCTGTCTAATGTCAGATAATTTTGCACATCAAGGGGAGATCAGCATTAGCACTCACTGGGTTAAATAGGATGTATATAACCACAATGCTGGACCTATTTATATTCCTCCCATTAGTGCAGGCTTATTTTGAAAGACGATTTCCAACACAAAACTAAAACAGTTAAACGGCTCTGCCTTTTACACAGAACTGTTGGTTGAAGTCTTAAGTGACAAAACAGGCCCACACTATGCACTCAGGACAATACTAGTACCTGGGCTCTTTTTGGGAGCCAGCTAGGAGTGCATTCTGCACTAACTGTACATTGAATTAAGACATGCCAATATTTACTATGGATATTATTGTAATTTGCCACACTCATGGCAATCTAGTACATTCGTCATTCACAGTGAAGATCTTCAGCATTTTGCACTTAACATGCATCCGGGGGGGGGGAGCTAATTGGAATTTTAGTTTTTCACTGGCAACATTACAGTTTCCATTTTGCTTTTGGAACTTTGCTTTTCTTTTTTACCCTTGTTAAGGCGGTTTTCCAGTCCTCGCACTAAGCTCCTCGCAGCTCGCTGCGAGTGCTTGCATCTAATTAAAATTAACTGTTTTGCATTGTGATTGAATGAAAGTGCTGATGCATGCACTCACAGCGAGGAGCTTCGTGCGAGGACTGGAAAACCGCCTTAGGGGCCATCGACAAATAGATATTGTCCGCCGATCAATGTATGGGTCTATATTCGTTGTCAAAACGGCATTCTAATACTGTTGAATGTAGATGCCCAAAATGCTTATATTTTATACTTTCCCATGTAATAATAATATGTTGGCCCGTGCGTGATGGAGGAGGGGGTGAGGTGTGAACACCATCACCGAACACGTCTGCGAACGGTGTACAACATCTATTTGTCGATGGCCCATTACTATGTGGACATAGTAATGTGGAAGTTTCATAGCTACAACCTCCCCCTCCCCTCCCGTGCTCCCTCGCTCATTCGTATTTTCCTGATTAGTGATTAAGACAATTAGAGCATTTAATCCTGCTATAATCATTCCAAAAGCAAAAAATAATTGACAATATCGCGCTGACATGTATACGGAAACTGTACCTTGTATATAATTCCCTACTTAGAAAAATTGTCGGTTAAAAACTCACAAAAAATCCTGTTGAAAACTGCATATGAACCTCAACTCCGAAATTTGCCACCATTCTGTACGAATGCGCACCATACAATTCTGTGCGCTGATTGGTTAAATGTGGAATGTTTCCTTATATGGATTGTGTCAGCTGTGCAAAATAGAAGTAAACACATGCAATTTTGATGCAAATCGCGGTCGGAGCTGGCTGCTACATTAATTTGTCGAAATAAAACTGCAGGAACGTATTTAACATGAATTTAAAGATGTGCTGAATACAACATAACTAGGGAACCTCTCAACATGCTTTTGAAATGCACACTTGGCGGATTATATAGCCATCGCAAGTCTGTAGACGACTAGACGACATTCACGTCAGTACCAGGAACAGTGACTACTCTTCAGACTTGGGAAGCTTTGTATTGATAAAGTTAATATGAATTCAACCACAAGTGTTCTCCACATTGGAGATATAGTATCGTTGTATACCGAAGGACTAGATAGTGGATTTCTCAGCACATTGGGGTATGTTGATTATTTAAACATTTGAAAGTCAACATAAACACAATGCGATAGAATATATAATCTTGTATCACTTCCATCTCGAACTCTTAATAAAATATGTTGATTTTGTTCAGATTGGTTGATGATCGCTGTGTTGTACAACCTGCAGCGGGAGATCTTAATAATCCACCCAAGAAATTTCGAGGTAAAACGTATAGCAGAAGACATTCATCTCATTTTCGTATATTATTTATAGGTTTTAGATCCCTAAGCGAAGCACCTGTTATTCCCTCTGCGTATTAAAACTATTCTTTGCACGCCTAGATTGTCTCTTTAAAATATGTCCAATGAACCGTTATTCTGCACAGAAACAATTTTGGAAATCCGCAAAACCTATACTATCAACTGCAAGAGATACGGTACTGCTGACAAAACTACATGTGAGTATAAATAATATTGTTGTTTCAAAATAACAAATTCTATCCACAATGTTGCATATTAAATTAATGTAAATCAATTATGTATACTTTGGTTTTCTTATAAATAGACCTGTACTGTCATATTTTTGGATTGACTTAATAAAATGTATTTTTGTATATATCACATCAAATTTTAACAACTGAAAGTTATTATATACTGTAATAATGTTTTAGATGTCACTCTGAGTGTATATCCACACTGGTCAGGCCTGACCATTGTGGGAATCGAACCCACAGGTTCGATTCCCCCCATGGTCAGGCTAACTTTTCAGACTGCCTGGTGTGGATATACACTCAGAGTAACATCAAAAACATTATTTTCACCTGAGTACATAACATCAAAACACACACCAAAAAAAAAAATATATATATAGACAAGTATCGAGTTTGGAATCATATATGAGTAGAGTGCTCAATACCGTAGTAGAGCTGATAAGATTAGAAGACAAACTTGAATTACTTCATATGAACTTTATTTCACTACAAATTTGTTTCGTATGACAAGACAAGTCTTGCCACACTCACCAGAATTCTAAAAATCCAGCCCCTTGGGGAGATGTAATGTTATATAATTGTTTTCATATCTGAAGTCAAGTGTATACCAAAATATAGGGATGAGCCGATTAATCGGTAAATAATCGGCAAAGCCGATTAATCGGCCGTTTTTTAAATAATCGGCTGATTATTGCTTGATAATCGGCAAATAATCGGCCATCAGACTTTTTCTGCAGCTGCCAAGCACATGCTAAAATACTGAATACAAGTGAATAGATTTTCACATTTTGTTGCAAAACTGGTGTCTTTTGTCTCAAGCGAAGTGAAAAACGCAGCAGACTAGCTCCGCAAAGCTGACAATATCCTGTTTTTACACCATAATCTGCCAAAACTGAACTTTGACTATTGACATGCAAGATTGAAGCTGTTTTCAATTGGACATAATGTGTATTGTAAACAATAAAACCGCATTTACAACTTCATTGTTGGTCATCTTGTGATTGTTCGCTTGCTTTTTAAAATAATCGGCGGGTACCGATTAATCGGCCTCAGTAATCGGCAATTTTCCTTATCGGCTCATCCCTACCATAATAGGTTCCCATGTGAGGCTCCCACTGAATTAAATTGAAACTTTTATTTCTACAATCAACCTGAGCCCTGCAAACTTATGTACTGATTATCAGTAATTATCACTGGAATAAGGGGTATTCCCCAAACAATAGGGAGTTCAGATTGCTGAGGGGGGTCTGGGTTAAAAACTGTGTTTGTGTCACTTTGTGGTAATCTTGAACACATCTGACAAAACATAAGATTTTTAAAGTTTTTTTGCTTCCTTTATACATGAGCTCTAATATGTTGCAAAATGCAGCCAAAATTGGTTATACCAATGGGTCGTTCCAGAAAAGATCCACATTCCCCCCAAAGAGGAAATTTCTGCCGTCCGGAGGGGGAGGGGAGAAAAAATTGTTTCTGATAATAGTAAATGTATTAGGACATCCGAAGGGGGTAGGGGGGTTAATTAACTGACAATTTCCTCCGTGGGGATGGTATGGATGTTTTCTAGAATGACCCAATTTTCGGGTGATGTCCATGCTTGTTTAAACTCACTATTTACCCTGAGGGATGAAATATCCCAAGCAGGGCCATTCCGAGTGGTATCTGGTTGGGGGAGGGGGGAGAGGTGAATTCAAAAATTTGTGCCCCCTTCCTTTCCGGGGCCCCCTCAAAACAATTTTTCCGGAAAGTAAAAATGTTTCCAGAAAAGTTTGGCAGACAACCCCCCCCCCCCCAGTAGTTTCCAGTTTTCAAAGGGCCTGAGCCTTTGATATTATACCGAACCTTGTATATGGCCTTTACATGCACCTACCAGATACCAGCATTGTAAATACTTGTTACTAAAGTAACATATTACTAATTACTTTTTGAGTAATTTTTCAGTAATTAATTACTTGTTGTTTACATAATATTTAATTACTTTTTTAAGGGTAACGAGTAACATTTTCAAGAAAGTGATTTGTGTTACTTCTGTGTGCTTTCTAATTTTTTCCATCCTTACCATATCAGAAAGTTTCTGAAGGAAATTGCATTGAAGTTGAATGTCTGTGCCTACTCAAATTAAGTAACAAATTCAACATAGTTGGATTGTACGATTTGTTTTGCACATTGCTTATGTGCATTTTGATATTGTACCAGTTCCATCTTATTATAATCTCCCTTGCAACCACTCTTTGTGTTGAGGTTTCTCCCCATGAGTGGAGATAGCCAATCAGATTTAGTGACATAAATATCTAAATCAATTTAGCGACATAAATATCTTAAGTCCAAAGTCATGTTTCCAAAATTTAGAAGCATTACTGTGATTGGTTGTTTTCAGGAAAGGAATGTTGTGCTCGAGTGCAGGGCTCGAAATAACGGCCGATCAACGATCAATGATCGGCAGGAAATTGTTTTTGATCGGCGAAGAAGCAAGGTTGCCGTTCATCTTGATCGGCAGAAATAGATTTGACCATTGTCTGAAAGACATGCTTACCTGTACGCGGTAAAGGACAAAAAAAAGTAACATAAAACACATTCAAAAACACGCAAAAAACTGTTGCTTAGTTGAAACGAGTCATACGACAGGAAAGGCCGCAAGACTATTCTCGCTCTAAAGTAATTTACTATAAAAACAAATTTGCATGAAATACTATCGTCTCTTCAACAGTCTGCAATCCGGACCGCTGACGACGAATGTTTTTGTTATAATAATTTCAATTTGATAGGATTTTTTGATTAGTTTTTTTTAGTAAGATTTTCTCTTTTAATAATATTAAATAATAAGTTTTAGTTCTTAATTGATAATTTAATGCTGCTGTGTTCCTTGCTTTTGCCTGAAAAAAATGCAATAACTATAATTAAAACTTGAAAAATGTGTTAATAAACTAAAGTTTATTAAAAGTTTATTAAATGTAGTTACACTATTAGAATTATATATAATAAGTCCAAAAATGTCGTAGATTTAAACTTGTATTTGAAATAAAGTTTATTATATTTAGAATTTTTTTCAAGGAAACTTAGTCTTAGACAAACTATGCTCCTGATCGGCCAAATTTTTATGTGATCGGAAAAAAGGCGTGATTGCCGATCACCATGATCGGGAACGTTGAGAACGTTATTTCGAGCCCTGCGAGTGTGCAGCCGCTTCTGGGGAGAAACCTCGACACAAAGAGCGACTGTGAGGGAGACTAATCTTATTGGCGCTTAAGTAAAAAGTAATCTGACAAGTAATTACTAATCATTTACTTTTTAACCGGAGATTAGTAATATGTAATGAATTACTTTCAAACGAAAGTAACTTGTAATTTGTAATAATTACCTTTTCGGAGAAGTAATTGTAATTTTTACTCCTTATTTTTTTGGTAATTTTTACAACACTGCTAGATACTAGAAAACAAATAGCATTCATTTAATAAATATTTAATAACGTTTAATTTTAAAACACAACTTAAGTGATAACTTACACGGTATTAATAATCAACATGAAATACCTTGGTCTTGCTGTCCAATAATCTCTGGCCATCTTCTGTTGATCCTAACCATGATTTGACAGGATACTGACCGGGATTTGTTAAGATTCTAGCCATGATTTAACAGGATCCTAACAAGCCTTTGGCAGAATCGTACATTAAAAACATTTATTTAGCTTTTGCCAACTAGGGCAGGGTCACCACAACAGCATATGCCAATTACTGTGGGCCCTTTTATACCTAACCCACCCTGTCAACTTTTCCCTGTGGGAGGAAACCGGAGTACCCGGGGAAAACCCACGGCCCACGGCATCAGCATCATGGCTGATGATCCAGCAATATAGTGGGCCCGAAATCATTCTTACAAATATTAGTGTTGCGGGCTTTTAACTCTCCAAAATTAATTCTGAATTGTTGGCTAGAAGTTAACAAAGTTAAGTTTAATATTGCCAAGACCGGAGTTTATGGTAATTAGATGTCGTTTACGTGTGTATCACTGATCTAATAGTGGTGTGTATGCTCATTCCAATGAAAAATATCATTGTTGACATTGGTTTCACTGGATTCTTACAAGCCAATTGACACCAACAACAAAACTAAGAAAGCTAAGCAATAATATTTTACAACAAACTTGGAGAACAACAATGGGAAAAAACTACACGTCAGATTCTGTAGATATAGTGTAAGCTTTTAACAACCACTTTTTGAGCGTTGATGAGAATCTGGTTTCAAAGATACCAATATGTCTAATATTGAACCTGAATATTATTTAGAAGCAACTGAGCAGAGGTTTTGCCTAAAACTGCCTCATACTATTGATACTGTATGTCATTACAGAAGCTTGAAAATTGCGGTGCGGATCAGACAAGTCTCAAAATGTTTCGAGTCCTTACTGGGTGAACCATTTATATCAATGACGTCCATATTACTCCCTTTCGATAATTACGTCACAACTACACTGTTTTCAACGTAGGACCACCTTAAATGGAAAGGATTTCAAGGTTTTTCTCATGGGCTATGCATAGAGAAGCAGAACATCCTTCTATAACACATGCGCGCAAAAAGAGTTTGGATTTTGATCAATAACTTGATATGGAAATAAGCACGAAAACGATGCTCCACGTCTTAGCCTCGTTTTCGTGTTAAAGCTTATTTCCGCATTTATTGGTCAAAATAAAGAATTCTTTTTCATGCATGTGTTGAAGAAGGATGTTCTGCTTCTCTGTGCATAGCCCATGAGAAAAAACCCCTTGAAATCCTTTCCATTTAAGGTGGTCCTACCTTGAAAACAGTGTAGTTGTGACGTAATTATAGAAAGAGTGTATTGTCTTCGAGAATGTCCCCGATGATGCATAACCAAAAAATATCCCTATGATACAAATATTAGTGTTGCGGGCTTTTAAATCCAAAATTAATTCAGAGTTTATAATTCTGAATTGTTGGCTAGCTAAAAGACAACAAATTACAGTAAGTTTAATACTATGGTTTAATATTGCCAAGACAGAATTTATGGTAATTAGATGTCGTCAACGTGTGTATGCCCATTCCAATGAAAATATCATTGTTGACATTGGTTTCACTGGATTCTTACCAGCATTTGACACCATCTTAACCAGCATTTGATAGGATCTGTATCAGGATTCCAACCAGGATTTGACAGAATTATAACCAGGATTTGACACGACAGAATTTTAACTAGGATTAATGTGATAAGATTCAAACCAGGATTTGGCAGGATCTTAACCAGGCTTTGATAGGATTTTAACCAGAATTTTACAGGATCCTAACGAAGATTAAACAGGATCTTAACCAGGATTTGACAGGATCCAAACTAGGGCATGTGACAGGATCCTAACCAGGATTTGTGACAAGATTCTAACCAGGACTTGACAGGATCGTAACCTAGATTTGACAGGATTCCAACCAGGATTTGCGACAGGATCTTAACCAGGATTTGACAGGGTCCTAACCCTATGGTCCTAACCAGGATTTGACAAGATCTTATCAGGATATGACATGATTCTAACCTGGGGCCGGGTTTATTCAATGCTGGATTTGCGCTAACCCTAGGTTAAAATTTAACCAGCTGTTTCAGTTTATGTATTTCTGCACGTCCGTTTATTTCAAAACTGCAGAGAAGAAAACTCCTACTAATCCAGACAAGATTGCTAAAGAAATATTTCCAAACCAGGATTTAACAGATAACTTACCGGGTTTTGACGGGATACAAACCAGGCCAGGACTTACGACAGGATCGTAACCAAGAACAGGATCTTAACTAGGATTTGGCAGGATCCTAACCAGGATTTTGATAGGAACTTAACCAGGATATTAACCGAGATTTTCCAGGATCTTAACCAGGAGTTCACAGGCTCCTAACCGGGATTTAACAGATATCTTACCAGGTTTTGACGGGATACAAACCAGGCCAGGACTTATGACAGGATCGTAACCAAGATTTGGCAGGATCCTAACTAGGATATGTGACCGGTCGTAACCAGGATTTCACAGGATCTTAAGGCGGTTTCCTCGCTGCGAGTGCTTGCATCTAATTAAAATTAACTGTTTAGCATTGTGATTGGATGATAGTGCTCATGCTTTCACTCGCAGCGAGCTGCGAGGAGCTTCGTGCGAGGACTGGAAAACCGCCTTTAACTGGGATTTGTGACGGACTCTGGACCAGGATTTGTGACAGGATCCTAACCGAGATTTTACAAAGCTCTTAAAGTGGTACACATGTATATGATATTGTATTATTATGGCTTATACATTATTCAATACTTGTGAATATACGGCTATCCGTTCCTTCACTGATCGTTACTTCTGACTGCACACGATTATGTTTCAACTACGCCAGGAAACAGCTACTCCACAGTGCAATATACAAGTTTTCATTGTTTCGGTTTCTTTTGAGAGAAAACGTAAATGATAGTGCAGATTCAGCTTGTAACTTGTAACTTGTAACTTGCAAGAAGGATGTTCAGTGTTTTTGTCCGTTCAAGGGGAGAGTCTCCATTCTATTTCAATTGCAAGCAGCTATACTTGAGTCCTATGTAAGATTAAAATGTCATTGTGTATGCATTTTCATGTGCAGTACAGAATTGTCCACCTAACATAATCTGGTTAATTTAACCAGGACGTCCTGGACTTCTGGTCAAACGCTTCCATGGGAGGTGCGCACCTCCCTTCAAATTAATCCGGCTATGTGCAATAATAATATACTTTGTTTTTTTTAACCGAATTTTGGTTGAGCATTGTTGGCCAATCAGGAAGGAGAATAATGTTTGAATGTGTATTATATTAAATAGAAAAGAACTGGGCCACTCGTATTGTGAACATGTCATCATTTTTTTTGTTCTTTCTTGTAGCATGCTGCAGAACTAGAGAAGAAGCAAAATGAATCTGAAAAGAAAAAGTTGTTGGGCCAAGTGGTGAAGTATGGTCATGTTGTACAGGTGATGTGGAAGACGTTTTGTTTTTGTATCCAGTTTTAAGTAATAAAACATTCGTATTATATTCGTTTTCTACAATATACTATTCCCACTTAAACGTATACATAGTCCACTTTCTACAAAGCACGCACGTCTTTCGTGGGACTTTTTTTCCAGTTGGCTCATCGGATAAATAAGTACCAGTTTCTGCCGGACTATTGTGTCACTATAGCTTGTCTTTTAATTAACTCAAACGACTGGAAATTTCTATCTGAGAGAAATAGTGAAATATTTTTCAATTTTCATGACTTGTTACTTTTCCGATCCGGATGAATACGCAACCGTACGCAAATTGGGAAAACATTAAGATTGATGTATTGAAAAGTGTATCAGGTAATAAATAATTCTATTTTAATGTAGATTTTGCATGTGAAGAGTAACAAATATCTGACTGCTAACAAGAGATTACCAGCTCATCTGGAGAAAAATGCTATGAGAGTGACGTTAGATACAAACGGAAATGAGGTAAACAGCTTATTTGCTGCAGCTCTAACAGTTTGATTGAATTAACCGAAAACCTTAATCACGATCTGAGTAGAATCGGTGATTGGCTTTCTAGAAATAAATTACAACACCACCCAACTAAGACCAAAATAATGTTCATTGGCTCTAAACATCATATTAATTCCACAACTTTTGATCATCCAGTGATGTTAAATAACCAACGCATCCCCAGAGTTCACTCTTTCACATGTCTTGGTCTCGATTTAGATGAAAATCTTAACTGGAATTCACATATTCAGGCGATTTGCAAAAAGGTTGGAGCAGGCCTGGGTTGTTTGAGACGTATTAAACCCTTTGTTCCAATAACCACCCTTCAAACAATTTATCGAGCTCTGATTCAGCCGTATTTTGATTATTGTTCTCCCATTTGGGGCGTCTGTGATCAAAATTTGAAAAATAAACTCCAAAAATTTCAAAATCGCGCAGCCCGAATCATTGTCGGTGCAAGTTATGAGATTAGATCTGCTGATGTTCTTCAATCTCTTGCTTGGGACAATTTAGAGACAAGACGACGTACAACCAAAGCAATATTAATGTTTAAAGTCTTGAAGGATTACGTAGGACCTACGTTGAAAGAATCCTTGATAAGACGCAATCATATGCAAACAAATTGTGATCTTAGAAATAGTCATACAGATTTGGCTCTTCCTAAGCCTAAAAGAGAATTCCTAAAAAAGAGTTTTAAATACAGTGGGGCTAAGCTATGGAATAGTCTCTCTATCGATACGAAACTGGCAGAATCAATGCACCTGTTCAAAATCCATTTAAAACTTAACTCTAATACTATATATATTTGAAATAAATTGTAACTCCGTCTAACCATAACATCTGGGGTCACACCAATTTGTAAATAGTCTTCTTTTCCCTTATATCTTTTGTAATTTTTAACATTGTAGACGCCCCCCGTGGAAACCAACGCACCGTTGACGGGGCTAGTGTCTTTAAATAAAGTTTTAATACAATACAATACAATACAATACAACAGCTTCTATTTGCTTGTGCTAACATATTGGTGTTCTATTTCTTTGCTTTCTTCCACAGCCAGCTAATATAATTCTCCGTAATTTTCTGTATAGGGATCGTGGTTCTATGTTTTGCCTTTCTACAAGTTACGATCTCAAGGTGACGATGTATGTAATTACTCCAAATTGTTGTACACTTATACAGTATGTCCGAACTCATCTACTGTATTATATATATAATAGTTGGATTTCAGATGATGATGATCGTTTAGCATGCATGGTGCTAGCTAGGCCTACGTGCATGTACACATCAACATTATCACAAGCCATTGGAGCAAGTCATTGGAGAAAGCAAATTGTGCTAAATATTTGCATTACATGTACTTGCCACAAGTCAATATACATCTCTTTCCTTTTAGAGTTGACTACTATGTTTTTTTCAAAATTTGCACGAAAACAATCAAATAATGAATTGTACTGAAAATAATTCTATTGAAAATAATAACATTTTGTTGGCAGATTCGCCAATTTTATCGGTGTTTTTTTAGGTTAATTAAAAGAATAATTTGATGCTTATACACTGCATTACCACAGAATAAGTCATACAAAAGCCCGACTTCTTGGTTTTTCCTATGATTTTCCAATGATTTTGGCGTTACCGTAATTCGTCATCAAAAGATCAAAATGCGGACGCCATGGTAATGAGCCAGTGCGCGTTTGAGAGGCATTCACCCCCTGATAATATTCAAAATGGCGGACGTCCAGGGGGATGCTTCTCAAACGCGCACTGGTTATAGGACCATGGCGTCAGCATTTTGATGATGAATCATTGCGTGGCAGCGGTTACTCGAGTCGACCTTCTGTGTGTCTTTATTCTGTGGCACTACACTATAAATTTCAAGGAATCAACTCCAAACGTGTTATTGTGTTACCAAAAACGATGACAGAATAACTCTTTTGGAGTTGATTCAATATATTAAAACTCTTTTGGAGTTGATTCTTGCAATTTACAGTGTAAACGTCATTCTAAGTTGTCTGTTTATCAATATTTTGTCTATCTTCACCACGCAGAAAGTTTTTTCATGACTTTCATATCACATATGGAAAATGTTTTGGATACTGCTCGCAATATTTGGTAGTTGCTCGTACTTTTAGCGTTTCGGACTGTATATTCAAAAGGACAATGTCATTTAAAAAACATTATTTTATTTGTAAAAAATAGTCACAGGAAAGAGGAAGAAAGAAGTTACATAGGCTTGTTGTGCAGGCATGCATAATTGAGATGCATGTTACTGTTTTAGTTTGGCGTCTCTAACTATTCTATCTGACAGTATTATTATTATTATTAAACTTTATTAAAAAGTGTCAACAATATGTTTACCTCTTTACAAACTAATTGGGGACACTTATCCTAACTATCTAAACTTACTATCTATCTATATTCTTAGATTATATACAGTACTATAAAATCTATAAGTTCTAAGAAGAGAATCTAGGACATGAAGTTAGGCGACTCAGACATATCTTACAATTTTTACAACTATATTTTTAAATAAATCTTGCAAATTTTTCTAATCGCATTCTTGAAACTTTATAAAGTCAGCTTTGATTAAGCGCCATGTTCATAAATGTGGCGCTCTTTAATAATTTTACTTCATAATAACCCTTTAAAATTTGAGGTTCATTTCATTAGTGACTACTATCCATTGATATTTCAGGTTGTTGTAAACGACAAGGTTATTTTAAGTCCTGTAAATGCTGGTCAACCTCTTCATGCTAGCGGCAGTGAGCTGATTGACAATCCTGGTTGTTATGAGGTAAGGGAAATTTCACAAGGTAACGTCTATACTTTCGTGAAGCTGGCGTTTATTGATCGAAGGTAAAAACAGGTTAATGTAAATGAAGACTTGATATTTTTCTCAAGGCTACAATGACATAAACCTTTTGAAGCATGGTAAGCTATATTCTATACTGGTCCAAACTCAAAAACCGGGTAGGGCGCAGATATTTCCAGCCTGAAAACCCACTAATTTCCTATTCCATGTTTGAAATTGGCGGGATTTGCAGGCTAGAGAGTCTCATTAATCACTTTTAGCATATCTGTTACATCATTCAAACACGAAATTTTACCTAACAATTACTGAATTATTAGTATGTCTAAAGTATTTTACTGATAAAAATCTCATTACTATAAACTTTTTCCAAAATTGACGAAATTTAACAAAAGTAAAATGTCTTTTTTGTCACACTGACAGCGCGGTAAATCCTGGGGGAAATGACGTCATTTATCTCTACCATGCATGCATTTACCGTCCCCCTATACGGCTATACCGATATACACGGCAAAAAACGCCGAGCTCGTTGCTCAACAGGACTGAACAATGTTTTGCTGCCCACGCTGTTCACACTTGTTTATTATTTATTTATTTATTTATTAACTTTACAACAATATTGAACAATGTTGTTGAGCCTGAATCGGGTGTAACAATATTCTTCAATATTGGTGACAGCTATGAACAATGTGGCCGGAAACCATTGTTCAATCCTGTTTTCATCAGTATTGCATCAACCTGAGCGTTTTTACGCGTGTATGCGATCATAACCTCTAAGCAGCGGCTACTTTTAGTTACTTTTAAGTCGCAGAAAGATTGTTGAAATAATTAGATATAGGCAGGTGTCACCATATTCTATTGCAAACAGAGAAGAGCACTGTCGCGTAGTCTACATTATTTGGTGTCAAAAGAACGGGTCATACAAAAATTTAGCCTGCGAGGCAGGCGCTGGTTAGGGCATGCCTCGCAGACAATACAAAATTATTCTTGGAAATTGGTTCTACATGCATCTCTCATGATTTTATGCACAAATGCCACAAAATACAAAGCCTGCATGTAATGAAAAGAATTAAAAATATTTTCTCACTCTGTCATTACAATAGTGATCCATCATTAAATACTACATCCATTGATAATTTTTTAGGTGAATTGTGTTAGTTCTGAAACAAATTGGAAGGTATCATTATTTCTTTCGTTCGGAGAAAACAACGAAGAGACATTAAAAGGCGTAAGTACAGTTTAGGTTGCTTTAGGGCATGACAAACCTTGACGTGCCTCAAATGAAAAGATAGTTAATTAAAAGCAAACATGGTGTCAAAGGAAACCTGTGGCACTGACTGCGGGTGTTGCTTTTGTTTGAGCATTTTGAACAGTTATAATGCTCCACAGCTGTGTAGTAGTCGCTTGAATAAAATATTTTTTCCACCCAAAATGGCGGATTATTTTTGATGATACGTCATACTACAAGACCTGATACGTCATACTGCAAGGTCGAAACTTCCCAATAGGGAGTAGGGAGACTGAAGGGACAGAGCAGCGTCCGTGTTTGAGAGGTATCTTTTTTATAGAAATTACCACGGTGACGGTGTGCAACTGAAAGTTCAGTAACTAAAAACAGGTCACATTTCACTCAGTGTATATACCAACCTCTGTATACCAACGTACTTCCACATTGTACAATTCAATTATACACAAACGTTTATGTACAAGTGTACATTATTGTCTTCTCTAGCTAATTGAAAGAGTGCAGTGCAGCGTGAAAACTTGTACATCCAGTTGACCTTCGGCAACACTGATGCTTTCAGTCTAGACGACTGACGCCCATTTTACCTTTACGAATTTTACCTTCTCTTTTCTTATAGCTGCAAATATATACTGTTTCTCTCTCCTCCACAGAGCTTTCCTAGCTTTTTAATTAACTATAAACAAGGCGAAGCTTCGATATCATAAGACATATAAACAAGGGATAGAGGCGCTAGATTCGCTCATTACAGTCTATGATATCGAAGATAGTCTTATGATAAGATAGTCTTATGATATCGAAGCTTTGCCTTGTTTATAGTTAAAAAGCTAGGAAAGCTCTGTGGAGGAGAGAGATACTGTTTGGTATATTCCCATGGGCGTACCGGAAGGAAAAATTTAGGGGGGCGGAAAGAAATTTGCCCGACTTTTCGGGATTGTCCCCGACTAGTACCTAAAAAATTTTTTCCGGAGAAATTATTTCGGCGACCCCCCCCCCCGTCGCCAAAAAATTTTCGGTCAGTGTACCATTTTAGGGGTCAAAAATGTTTTCCGGACATACCAAAATTTTTCGGAACATCAAACAAATTTTCCACACAACACAAAATTGACCACAAAATTAACTGAATTTTCGACTAAATTGACAGAATTTGTCCCATTTATTTTTATTACAAACTAAATTTGCCCGACTGTTGATCGAATATTGCCCGACTGCCCAAAAAACTGGGGGGGGCTACCGCCCCCCCCCCCCGCCCCCCCGCCCGGTACGCCTATGTATATTCCCTTTATTATACTCATTCTCTACTGTTTTCGTATCCACAAAACATTAGCATTATACAGACATTCTCTGCCTTATGACAATCAGACAATGACAATTTTGCTGCACGACCTTTCCAAAACAATTTTAATTAAAAAGTTGATTGAAATCTTATCAGTGTGGATAGTTCTGAACCATTTTATACATTATTTCTGGAAACAGAGTAAACTGAATGCGGAACTAGCCCATTGACATTGTATAATTTATGCATGATAGATAACTTAATTCCCTGCAAGAGAGGCATGCATAATTATAAATAATAAATTCCGTAAATCATTGGTCATGCTTTATACTAGCCTGCATGGCAGGCGGTTCCTAAAATTGGGCAAGCCTGGGAAATACCGCCTGCTGGGTTTGGCAGTATAATCGAATTCCCCGTCCACCAGTGGACGGGAATTGATGATTGGCTGCGAGTCTGAGCCGCTGTCACTCAAAAGTGGATACACTTTACTATGTAAACATACGTTTAACACTTTAATTTAATGATGCATGCGTTCGCTTTAATAGCTGTTGTAAAACTGAACACTTCTCGAAAGTCGAAACGCGAACTGATTGTCAAACGCGAGCAAGTGAGATAGCAGTTAAAGATTTACTCCTTGGAAAGAATGTTTTGGCCGTTCTATGGGAAAAGCTTGATTTTTACATTGTTCTTGTTGGCGCGAGAAAATATAACGAGAATAGATACGACGTCCGCATAGTCTTTCTTGCAACGGGTTTTTAATATAACAGGACTATTACGCCTAGGCCTATTAGCCGCTTCACTTTCTGAACTTTTTAAGGCTTTCGTTACCACACGGCTTCGTTAGGGAGACGAGACAGTTCATATTGGCAACTGAGGTTTTTAATATACAACGGTCAATTGATTATGGCAATCAGTTCGCTTGCATTTCGGATATTTCGCTCACACGGTTTACACTTTACAAACTCGGTCGGATAGTTCCGAGGTAGAATTAACTTCGATTCCTAAACAGTGGCGTGCTGGCAGGGGGGGCCGGGGGGCCACGGCCCCCCCCCCCCAGCTGGCAATTCTTGGGGGGCGCAAAAATGAAAATGGGGCGCCGAATTTTGAAAGTGGGTGGGAAAAAACGCATTCTCGAAAAAATATGGTTACTTCCGCCAAGAAATGACGTGTTTATGGGCTAGAGTATAAAACAAACTAAGCGCATAGGCGACATATATTAAATTACAGACTATTTTGCCTAACCGTATTTGCTAATTTGCTACCTCACAGCTCACACGAAATCGTTCATATAGAAAATGATCAGTGATCACAGGCAATTGGTTCACGAATCACGAGAGCGGCGCAAATTAAATCGTTGAAGTTATGATAACTGATGTAAAGTTGTGTACGCAATTTAGTTGTTTGCGCAAGAAGCATGAGTAACGTAAGTAATGAAATAATGCTGAAACGCGCCCTTTTGGCAGCCAGGCAAAGAAACCTTAAAATGCATATGCGTGGGGTCCGTGTGTTACTGTATAAAAGAGCTGTAAGTTGTAAATGTATTCAGAACACTAGATCAGTAGAGAATTCAATAGAATTGGGATTAGATTAATCGCTGGAAGTAGTTAGCATTCCATAATTTAAGTACTATACTACTAAATTCTAACCAAATTGCAAATTTCGACACGTTATAATGCCGTTTCCTGACCATCAGATTTCTGTCAAATCTTCCCCCAAAGTCTAGGAAATGGCATTTCAGAGATTCTAAATTCAAAAATTTCCTCCGGGGCCATGTCCCCGGACCCCCCTAGACAAACCTCGCACCTGCAGCACTCGGCACCTGCAGCACTCGGCTCGTGCCTTCGGCCCTCGTTTATCAAGCGTAACATTATAGGGGCGCATATTGGTTGACAGCCCACTGGCCCCTCCAGAAAAATAGTACCCAGCACGCCACTGTTCCTAAATGAACTGAACCGGCAATTCGGCTTATTTCGGCCAAGGTTTTGCCACTGTCGTAACGTTTCTTTTGCTTGCCTTAAATAAATAATTTCTCCGACGATATATAAGAATACAAGATATTTTCTCTATTGCCCCGTATTTTAGTTTCAAAGCACACTTAATACACAAACAACAAGTCATTTACATTTTCCGCGCTTGCTTTTCTACCTCTTGTCGTTATTCAGAGGTCCTGATTGAAACTTTCAATGGCATTTCTTTCGACATATTTTTATACATTTGTAATTTTGCGACCAAACAATAACATAGTTTGACAGTTTGATCATTAATATATTTAGCGATTGCGACCAAACAATAACATAGTTTGACAGTTTGATTATTAATATATTTAGTGTTTGCTGATTGACTAATTGGACCCGGACAAAAAAGTGGGCGGTTATCAAATTACACTGCCAAACCCAGCAGGCGGTATTTTAGACCGCCTGCCATGCAGGCTAGCTTTATACTTGACTCACGATTCTTGAGACACTGATCATAATTTACCACTTTATACTGGTTTGGACAGTGGTGTCTGCGCCTACAAATATTCGATTTTCTGTACGATTTGAATTAAACCATGAAAATACCGTCATTAGTCAATGTACAGTGGCTTGCTCAAGCTATTTTGAAGACAAAACCTCAGAAATCGTTGAGTATTGTTGACGGAACGTGGCGCATCAAGGGTGCCGCTGTGGAATCCAGAAAGGACTATATCGAGAAACATATTCCTGGCGCTGTATTCTTTGACATTGACGAATGCTCTGATAAGACAAGCAAATATCAGCAAATGCTTCCTGATGAAAAACTATTTGCTGAATATGTGAAGCACTTAGGTATGTATTAAAACTATGAGTATGTTCATGACCCTAATAGCAAGGGGCATTGAATATTAGGGTGTACATTTGCAGCACCACCCGGTCTACTATCTAGAGTGCCAATAATTGCATGAATCTTGGAACTTTTGGCAAACACTGGTCATCTGCTGACTTTTAGGATTTTCCATATTTTACAACCGTTTGCGCATGTCAAGCCGGATTTTCACTAGGCTAATCACTCTTGTGATTTTTGGGGTGGAACTAATTAGAAAAGACAAAGAAAAATTAAGCTCTGCATGCAAAATTCTGCCTGGTGGAAACTGGCTTAAAGTGAACATTTATAACAATGATACAATCTTGGCCACCAATAATTTTTATAATTATTGTGGTCCTATAGGTATTTCAAATGACAGTCATATTATTACTTATGATTTTGACGACGATTTTGGACTGTTTTCAAGCCCAAGAGTTTGGTGGATGTTTCGATGTTTTGGCCACGAAGCAATCTCGGTTTTAAATGGAGGTTTTCGCAAGTGGTTGGATGCAGGTTTGCCTGTAGAATCCGGTGAACCACCTATAAGATGTAAGTATATTTGTCAGTACAATATCTTTTGGCAACGAATATTAAGATTAAGGAAGCAATATGCCACTCCCCATCAAAAATCATATAGGCATATCATATTTTAAAACTAGGGTACCTGCAAGGTAGGGATTGCTGCGGGCATTAAAAGCAAATAGAACTACAGTAAACAGCACAAATTATATCAAGCACAGTTATTACTCGCAGCGACTAGTGAGCTGTTAATGGGACTGAGAAGAAGCAATACATATTGAAGTAGCAAAGACCAGGGATTAAAGGGCAGTCAGAGGTGACAGATGTTAAACATGTGTGTCTCATTGACATATAGGTAAATTAAGATCAGATTTCATATCAAGTCTGTTCACTGCTAGGCACATTTACCATGCACATTATATAGACTATATACACAGATTTATCACACTAAGATTAGTAAGAAACCAAAAATTTATAAAAATATAGAATGAAACATCACTTGATGCAAAATATGGAAATCAGCAAGAGAAAGCAAACACGAATGGATAGAAAAACCTTTTAAAGACATCTCTATGTAAGACTCTATACAGCACTAACAGCTCAAGCAACAGTGGCGGCACCAGGCCTCAGAATTTGGGGGGGGGGGCATTTGAGGGGCAAACTCATTTTGGGGGGGGCAAGATAGAACTTTTAAAAAGGTACTGCTATTTGCCCATGCCGTTGTCACAGGACTTTTGTCCCCCCACCCAGGAGATTCGCCCCCCCCTATATTCCTAGGAATACCGCCCCCGGGGGACGAATATCCTAGGAATATCGCCCCCCCAGAGGGGTGAATGCCCCAGGAATATCGCGCCCCCCCCCCTTTAGGATATTCGCCCCCCATATATGCGATGTAGTTTATTCAAATAATTTTGTGATACTTTCATCTTATTGGTGTCTTAAGGCCCATACAGACCGGACGCTATTTGGCAACGCGACGCGAATTTTCAGTTTTCACTCATTCATTGTTTTTCAAATATTCGGGACCACTTAGCAATTTTAGCTATTTGGTCTGCATACCTTGTAAAATTTTTATCCATTGACGGTTTTATTTGTTTTTGAAAACTGAAAATTCGCGTCACGTTGCCGAATCGTGTCCCGTCTGTGTGGGCCTTTACAGGTTTGAGAATTTAACTTTGCAAAACTAAAGCTTTTTGTATCTGCGAAGCAGATATATTGCTATCGCAAACGTGACCGTCAGTGTTACCGTATGTTAACACATAGCCATTCAGCGACGAGCTTATATATTTTAAGCTATTTTATGCTATTTTATGCCAATCAGCGATTCGTTTACATCAATTGTTTACATCGTGCCCGCATCTAACCTGCAAACGGGCATACTTTAGCCACAGAATAGGAAGTTATACCAGAAGCGTAACTCGAGCAAATATTTGTCCGCGTTTTTACAAGCGATTCGTCATCAATCACGCCATCCTGGCTAGTACAACCGGCACTTTGTACCTACCAAATCCTGATAAAAACTTCCGGCTGTACTAGCCAGGATGGCGTGGCCTGACGTGAGCAAGTTAAAAATTTTCGTGGACGTCAAACAATAAGGGAAACGACTAGAGTTACGCTTCTGGTATAACTTCCTATCTGTGCTTTCGCCTCGTGTATAAATCGTGTTATTCTTTCAAAAATATCTTGATATTTTTATCAATTTATCTTGAATTGAAGTTATTTATCAACATGGAATCTTATCCTCATCTGGTAAGTAGTCAAATACCACATATTATATATTTAAATACCAAATTGGTGCAAATACAGTATATGTCCCACATATTTATAAATAATACATGAGTTGCCAGTTCGGCAAATATTTACTACGGTATACTATCTATAGGGCCAAAAAAAAAAATATGTGGGTTTCCGGTTTCTTCTTATAAAAACGTAGGTAGGGTAGGTCGGTTTTAACTTTTTTTTTTTAAATTTTTTTTTAATTTTCCGAACAAGCGGACGCCATTTTGTTTAGTCAGTGCTTCCACATCCAAAGATAAATTTCCCTAATATTGCCTCAAATTTCAATTTTCCACAAACTTTTTTCTCTAAGTGGAAACACTTACAACCATGATCCAATAAAAAAGTTTAGGGTCGGGATTTCGACGTCCAAAAGCTAGGTAGGGTCGGGAAACCGGAAACCCACATATTTTTTTTTTTGGCCTAGTTAATATTGCCACAGAATAAAGAATTGTATTGCCGTATCTTTGGCGTAGAGTTTACATGGAATGCACTCTGGAATTTTTTTATTAATATATTACACTGTATAAAATATTGGATATTTTCGAGGATATTTTAAGCCATTTGAAATAGATTTGTCAACATAGTTCACAAAAAGATTTATACAGTATTAAAAACAATCCTTCTGTGACTTCTGTAATATTTTAAACAGTGAAAACATAGCAGGCAATATTGCCAATTAACAATATCAAAGGAACCTATTGAACAGTTCTCAGGAGATATTGAATTAAATCCTGGTCCTGTATTTCTGTATATTGACTCCGTAACAACAGTCGGTCCAACTATAAAGCTGTCATCAAATGTAGTGTTAGAGCAAAGGTTGAAGATGTTATCAGTTAAAATACTTATGCATTTTGGTTTTACACATTGGAGTTAATTAAACAAAATTTTTACAAACATTTTCAAATAAAAGAATCCTCACCCTCCCGAGCCACATTACATTGTCATTTTGCTTTCTAACATAAATATTTTTCTTTAGAGATTAATACAAGAATGAAGGATAAATGTACTGGATATTGGCTGGATAATTTTGTCAGAAACACCGACTTGCAAGACAATCTTACCTAAATTCATTACAATTTAGTATGGAAAATAACTTAACAGCTACAATGAATAATCATATATTATATGGTGGATTTGATCAATGGCACACAATGTACAAAACTAAACTTGTGATACCTTCTACTCAAACCGATAATCTCCCACAACACAATTGTTTTTGTGTGAATGTGCTGTACGTGTTAAACCGAACAGTGTGGTATATCATTAACCATGCACAGAACTGGAATTTAATTATATATTTCACTCATGACCTTCAAAACATTCTCAATTATTCAGTGGTCTTCGACATGTTCACCAAATATTTTGTGTATGTTACTCAACCGTTAACATTGGCAAGTGTAAATTACAACAAGTGACATAACTTTTGCTTTATATGATTACAATAAAGTTTTGAAAATTTGATGAGTATGGATTGAATTGACAGGTGACAGTTTACTAAATAGCCGGCTGTATAGACACTTTGAATATTGTTTACATGAAATTTTTATTTCCTGACTGCATAATTATCTGTTACAATCATAATGACATTATAAAGTTAGTTAAATTTTCTCGGTGCGGGGGTGGGAGCACTTGCCCTGCTGCACTCCCTGCTGTGTACAGCCCTGTTTTAAATCTTATCTGCTATTATAATAAGTGATGAAATATTTCAATTGTCCCATGTCATCTTTATTATTCAGTTTCTTTCAAGAAAATACAAAATGTGAATCAAGTTTTTTCGCAGATACATGTACGCCTTGCGTACCTATTTTTTGTCTTTTTTGAAACGTATTATTGGAGTATTGGCAAGTTTTACCATTCAGAGATTTACAAACTAATATTGAAACTGTAAAAGACAGTTTCATGTATATGCGCATTCACTAATGAGTAATGACAACTTATAAGCCATACATTTTCCGATAACGACAAAACTCTTGTGTAGCCTTTAGTCGCTCTCAGTGACTAATAAATTTTTTTGAGGGGGGGGGCAAAATGGGGGGGGGGGGATAATTTGGAGGCATTCTTTGCCGTCACTGTCAAGCAAAGTCGATGGCACATTAGCAGAATATATATAGTTTATATATAAACAGACACTGAATCAAGCTGCGATCGATTGTGTGATTTTTAAGCGTTTCATAGATATATAAATTGAGATTGCCAACGTTCCAAAAAGGAGTAAACAAATGTAAACGTAACATTAGACATGAAAAAGCTTTAGAAATTCAATAAAATAGCAAGCGCGCACGACCACAATTCCATGCACTAAATAGAATTTAGTTCAAAACCCCCTCAACACATATATCATATATCAAAAATATCCTGCAATGCGAACATATTAAAAATACAAAGGAAATGATAAAAAATGTAGAGAACAAAAGAACAATATACCTCGAGTTTGATAATAGAATGCGTTTGTATAAGGTAAATTTTTGTTCCAATATTTTCATATCTGCATGTCAAAAGCGATAAAGATAGAATACATTGTTAATGATGACCAGTTGTATCAAAGAGAGGAAGTATTCTTTGTTTGCAATGACGTAATTGTTGGATTTCCGTTGACGGGCAGGTATAACAAAAAACTGCTATTTTAATGTGTTGATCGAATTCAGAGACAGTTTAAGACTCAAAAGATGAATTACCTTTCAGTTTTTTCTTGCTACAACCATTCTGATAGGAGAAAAATCGTCCACAAGTTGTTTGATTGCCCGTCATTTGGATGAAAAGTGATGTGATTGCAAACAAAGAATAGATCTAATTCGGGTTTATTTGAGTGAATATATTTAGTGGGCTTTTTTTCCTGTAAATTTTTGTTAAAACCTGAACATCGAAATCTTTCGCACATTTTCTGTGATGCCTATATAATGGAGTTTAAAGCGTAATGTTATACATTTCAAATAAATTACATATACTTATAAGCCCAGGAATATCGCCCCCTGAATACCCTAGTCACGCGACCCTGGTAGCTGTTTCTAATGCTTTCCCAACACTATCATGTATTATTTAAGTTAAAACATAGTTGGAACACTCATCAGTTAAAACATAGTTGGAACACTCGCTTTTATTTTGTTATTCTAGAGCTTGAAATGTCCCCCATAACAATACGTGATTTCCAACTCTCATGTTTCGCCTTGTGCCGTTTGTGCTCATGCACTATAGCTCGCACAATAGAGGAGTATCAGAGCTCGTCTCTTATAGTCCTTGGAATATAGAACTAACTCAGAACTGTACAGATACAGATACAGATATTTCACAGCACACTCCCTATACCAGGGCTTTTCAGTGACTGGTTACATTATGAATAGATAGATAGAACCGGACTGACGTGAAGCAGACCGAGGTAGACTTTGAGCTTACAAATGGCGCTTGAGCAGCCGCTATTAGTCCGTACCTCATTAATGATCTGCCTCCAGACCTATGTGCCTAACCCACCCTGTCAACTTTCCCTGTGGGAGGAAACACAGAGTGCCCGGAGAAAACCCACGACTTTCGGCAGAGCGTTGACTTTTACTCTTTTCACATGAGGACTGGGTTCGAGTGACATTGAGAAGTTCTCACTGAGATTCGAATCTGCGACCTTAGAGGTGAAAGGCAAGTGCGCTAGCCACTTGGCCACCGTAAACAATCTGATTTGGTTTTAGTAAATCAACCATACAATGCAAAGTTGAATCCAAAGCTGGTACAAGACTATGAAGCCATGGCTGCAAATGTCAGAACTGGAGGAATACATACTGTAGCTGACGCGCTACCAAAAGAAATGATGGCTGGACAGATTCCTTTCTCAGGGCATATTCCATTTCCTGAATTTCTTGAGGATAACAACCAAATGTTGAAAGACTCGGAACAATTGAAAAAAGTGTTTGCTGAGAACAATGTTGATCTTAATCGACCACTTACGGCCACATGTGGCACAGGGATTACAGCGTGTATCATGGCATTAGCTGCCCATCATTGTGGTGCCAAGGATGTTAGCGTATATGATGGATCTTGGGAAGAGTGGGGTGACCGTGCTACATCTGATTCAGGGGGAAAGAATTAGTCATATTACCTAATTTAATTAGAATTATTAATTCTCCAATTATACAACTTCCTATTTCGCCTCCTTGTTTCTCTTGATGCAGTAAGGCTTGGGAATACTGAAGCACGAAACTTCGTTAGATCTTTCTTAATAGACGTAGACTGCGAGCAATCCCTCTATTTTCCTTCGTTTTATTGTTTCCCGGACTAAGACTGAACGCGCGGGAAAATGGCAAAAAGGGGCGGAGACGAGAGGAAAAATAGAGGTAAAAGGCCTGTTTCATCGTTATTGACGTAAAAGGCTTAATAGACGTAAAAGACCTGTTTCGTACATGGGCTTAATAGATGTAAAGGGCTTAATAGATGTAAAAGGCTTAGTAGTAAAAATAATAGACGTAAAAGGCTTAGTAGTAAAAATATAAATAGATGTAAAAGGCTTAATAGACGTAAAAGTCCTGTTTCATGCATGGTTTTTTTACCGTTCGGTTGGGGTGCTTGTTTTTTTCGTGTTGTTTTTTTCTGCCACCTTCCGGCTGTAGGAATGTTTTTCCAGAAATATTTTGCCATGGATTTTTGTGTGCCCCCCCCCCCTTTACTTTTCTAATGGTCCGTCCCTTACTAGTTAACTGTCACAGTTCGCGCAATGTTTCATCAGAAGACTCTCACAGAGCATGGTAGTTTCAAGTTTGCGCACGTATGTTGTACAATTTCCTGTTTGCAGGTACACAAATGAACGCTTTATTAAAGCGTATATGACCCCTGAATCTTTCGTTCCGTCAAATTAATTCATATCTATATGATCTTCATAAGACATAACTGATCATGAAATGTAGTAATATGTTAATATAGACACTCGATTTTATTTACTGTGCACTTAAAACGGAATCTTAAATATTGAGTAATCTTGGGGGACTTCTATAAAACGGATAGCTCTCTAACATGGACACTTTGTTCTGTCCGTTCGCTGTTGGTATTAGAGAGGCTGGAGTGTATAATATGAAACTTTGCCAATGCTCTTTTGCCAACAAATGACCGATTTTCATTGATACCCTAGTGAGACGATGAAAAGACTATCGTTAGTTAATGTGTGGTGGCTTGCTCAAGTTATTTAAAGACGAAACTTCAGAAATTGTTACCAAGCATTGTTGATGGAACTTGTTGCTTTAAAGATCCGTTGAAACTAAACACAAGCCAAAAATATTTTCCACAATTATTAACCAACATGCAGAAAACTATAGTCTGTCAAGATAGTCAAGTCAATCAAACAGAAAAACCATAGTCAATCTCATCGTACACGTTTCATCTCAGTTATCTCTATTAGACGATTACTTTATACTAAGTTATACGAAAATACAACGAGCTCAATCACCGTGACCGTGCAAAAATAGACATAACCGGCGCCAATGACTTCTGTTTATCCAGACCATCATATCTTGATATACTAAATGAGAAAACTAAAGATATATAATACTTTTTTTTAATTCCGCAGATTTTTTTCTTAATCTTATAGAATCATTTTTATCCTGTGCGATAACTTTGTTTCTAGGGTGACGTTGTGCGACTTTTCCATGCTGAGCAAGAAAAATTTTTGACGATGGACGAATACAAAAAGAAATCATTTGTATTTCTAAGAACAACCGGCAGAACTACAGCCACATCAGCCACGAGCTCTAAAGCTTTATGGGAAGTTGAGGTAAGCCCATGATGCTTGAGAAGAGAGATTTTTACCACACTATAGCTAGCCACTGTGGTCTTTTTTACTATTAATTTGGATAAAATGAGATTGTATCGCGCACAAGCGCTGGTTTGTTGCGAAGTCTTAACAAACACAGCAAAAACAGCGGTAAAGTCCCCCCCCCCCCAGAAAAAAGCCAACGTCCACAAGGGGTGGGAGCTAGGTAGGAGAAATGTGTGAACGCGACATGGCACATATAGTTTGCAACTGAGCTCAACAACCCCTGAGTCCTTCTTCAGAGGCACCTCCCAGGATCCTATTGCATGGTCAGTAAGAATGAATAACTGCATAATATACATATAAATGAACACAGTACTACTCGTGCTTGACTTTATTTTATTTGCTTAAACATGCATTGTATCAAAATATTATGTAGTTTTATCGTTAATAATTTGTGGCATAATAATGCTGATTGTGCAGGGTCCATCTACCCCCTCTCCCGTTAAAGGTCCTTAAAAATACCTGGATCCGCTCCTGCATGGTGTAGCCTGAATGCATGACCTCTTATCCAGCACTAAATATCTCCTGCATTTTTTAAGTACTCTATTTGAGGTATTTTGTTTCTGTAGGTAGTTCAACATGATCCTTGTGCTGGAGGAGCTGCTCATTGGAACAGTTTATTGAGATTTAAACATTTAGCTACCGGGTACTATCTCGCTGCAGAGGTATATATCGGAAAATGTTTTTTATTCCATTTGGCTTTGTTATAGCCTCATTTTGCCTGATAAGACACTGGAGCATTTAGTGTATACTACTTGAAAACAGTGTCAAGCTTAAAGCCTAGTCAACTACCTAAGAGGATTTTCTTGTCAGTAGACTTCATATATAAGAGTTCGCTGTACGGAACACATCTTCCTTTACGGCTGTGATGACCTGATGCAGTTCTTATAGCTTCACAAACTGGTGTGGTCTACCGGGCACATGTTAATCGTGCATGTTATTTGTTTTCTTTGTAGACTTACAGTGCAAGTGACATATTTAATTGTGGCAAATCAAATAGATGTATTTTGTTGTTGTTTTCCAACTGAGAACTTCTTCAAAATTAGTTTAATGGCAGCTATCTCAATTGTGTTTCTTATTCTTATGTGGCATGTTTATCCTAGGTGGACGATGATAATACAAGTGATCCCACAAGAAACAAACTACGCGATAACTCTCCAGTATTTCATTTAATTCAAGTTCCACATAGCAACGATATTTCGTCAATATTTGAACTTGATCCAACTACTATGGCTCGACCTGATAGTTTTGTGCCAAGGTGAGTCTCTGTTTCTTCACTTCTGGAATAAATGACATTATGCTACTGCTGTAAATCTAAGCTTTCTTGTTCGTATAAAATAACGTTCCGAAAATGCCACTCGATGTTTTCAGGTCCTCGTACGTCCGACTCCGTCACTTGTGTACAAATACTTGGGTTCATTCAACCACAATTCCAATTGATAAAGAAGAAGATAAACCTGTCATGCTTAAGGTAGAAAGTTTTAACAAATGATTTACCAAATAGAAATGAACAGTTTTAGAAGAATCGCACTAGTTCAACTATTATCCCCAATTATCCTAATCCCCTCTCGTTATAGTCCGATGCAAGACATTTGGGAGAGAGGGAAACTTAGCTTACACTTATACTCACGTACGCAAATTTATACTCTAAAACCACTCCAAACTCGTACCCAGAGCATGCCTGTTCGCAGGTTAGGGGTGGCTCTAACCTGCGAACGGGCTTGCTCAGAATACGATTTGCTCAGATTGAAACCACTCTGGTTAAAGTTTTCCTGGTTAATCTAGATCTAACATAACCCTATGCGGGTTAACTTAATATTCCTGGTTAAAGTTCCTGCATGTTATTTTTACATTTTTCTTACCATCGTTTAGTTAATTTAACCAGGACTTCCTAGTTAAATTAACAACACTATGTTAGGTGGACAAATAACGAGTGGCTCGCATGGTTATTTATCCATCTAACATAGTCAGATTGTTTTAAAAAGGACATCCTAGTCAAAGATAACAAGATTCCTGGTTACATAAACCAGACTATGGTAGGTATAGGAAGTGAGATAACATCAAATTTAAGGAATTGCAAATAGTTAGGTTAGACATGAAATTTTAACCAGAGAGTTTTTAGAGTGTATAGTAACGGTGGATTATTTATGTTCCATTCACGAAAATGTCGGAAACCGTTTCCTTAGTCTGCCCTTGATATTGTTTTTTACTATGTTTTTTTTATCATGGTACTGTAGCTTATGAGTTATGATTATTGAAGGATATGCATTGTACGAGTAAAAGTAGATAAACATATTTTTTATCTACTCCTTACCATACAGCAACCTACATTTCTGTTTTGTTAGATTGGTACGGCAAGTATTCGGGAAGATAAAGAAGCCTTTGCTATTGTTCATGTCTCCCCGTCTGAAGTTCGGGATTTGGACTTTGCAAATGATGCTAGTAAAGTTTTGGGTGAATTTGCACTTCACATGGAAAGTGGAACTGTAACGCAAAATGACAGGAGGTAATACTTGCTTGCTGTGTTGTCTTATTTTGTTATTAGGGATCCGAGATATACAAATCACTAAAACCTTCTTATAAGAGCCTACTGCTTTATGTAAACCTTTGGCAGTTTGCCTGTATGTCAAAGGCAAAACAGAACTGTGCACATTGTTTCGCCTCCACCAGGTGTTGTGATGGTTTCCTGGGACACAGAACAATAAAGTCATGCAGCTTTAAAACGCATACAGAGCTTGTACGTATGTTCTTAGATTATACGGAGAAAATTATTGCAGGATATAAGATAACATAACAGACCTCTCTCATCTCTTTACTTGAAAAGGAACTTGGACACAATTTATTCCATATGAGAATATATAAAATTTTGTAAACCTATTTTATGTAGGCCTTCGGTGCATATAGTGCTGTCGTCAAAGCAAGCGTCATTAGTTAAAGAGTCAATCAACGCTCTACCGAACATTTTGGGTTTGAACGGGTACTCCGGTTTCCCATCCAACGGCATGTTAACAATGTGCGATCAATTTCAAACTAACCCTGCCTTTATAGGAGCGTTCTTAGTAAGCCTTCGACTCGATCAAGTTGAACTGCGTCCAGGACCGTACACAGCGGGGGGGGGCAACTGCCCCCTCCCCCAGAGAAAACTATATTTACGATTTTTAGAATGTCATTATTAATTATTCTTTGGATATTTGGGACTTTTCTCGGCATATAGGCCTTACTGCCCCCCTGGTGAAAAAATCCTGCGTACGGCCCTGGCTGCGTCCTTCGTAAGTCAGCTCAACTCTAAGCTGATACGTTATACATGCAGTAGTGTATCCTAATATTTACACTATGCTGTTTTGTTAAGTGTTGTAGAATTTCAATGTCAAATATCTGTTGCATGACCTGAATTGTTAGATAGCAACATGTAAACTTGCAAACGTTTTATTGTTTGTTTTATGTCAGGTTTGTAACCAAGTTATTGACTGACCTCGCACATTTCATCACTGACACGCAAGACTCAGATGCAGATCCATTATCGATATCATGTCAGAATCCTGACAGAGATCGCCAGAAACTGATGAGAGAACAAAACATATTACAAGAGGTACAGGTCCTTTAAAGTGCAAATCAAATGAAAATTTTTAATAAAAGTAACTTTTCAGTCCGATATGACAAGGAAATTAGAGTTTTGAATTGTAACTTTCTATGACACATTTTCGAAAATAGTTCATGATCTTTCAAGTGTGTATTCAAGTTTAATTTATTGTAAATATAACGTTTCATGAAGTTGAACAGTACAAGTTAAGTTTCTCGAATCACGCAAATTATACATTTATTTAGGTTTGTTTGCGATGTTACTCTGAGTGCATATCCACACCGGGCGAGCTTGAAAAATATGCCCGGCCACGGAGCGATTCGAACCTACGACCTTTGGAATACTAGGGATACTGGGCTGGTATTCCAAAGGTCGTAGGTTCGAATCCCTCCGTGGCCGGGCATATTTTTCAAGCTCGCCCGGTGTGGATATGCACTCAGAGTAACATCGCAAACATATTATTCACCTGAGTACACAACACCAACACAGAAAAAAATTCATATTACTAGAACACATTGGTATTGAAGGAACTAGATACTGTTCCGAAATATCACTTACTCGAACCGTCCTGACCGCGTAGCTCAGTTGGAAGAGCATTGGGCTGGTATTCCAAAGGTCGTAGGTTCGAATCCCACCGTGGCCGGGCATATTTTTCAAGCTCGCCCGGTGTGGATATGCACTCAGAGTAACATCGCAAACATATTATTCACCTGAGTACACAACACCAACACAGAAAAAATTCATTTATTTAGGTTGTTGGAAGAACTATAAAAATGTTGTTTAGTTTTTTCAAACTTCTTGGGTCACAAATAATAATTTTTAAACTCTCGTCTCTGGAAAATATTGCTTTGAACTACGAACTGTTCCTTTCTAGGTAAATATACTGGAAGAATTCGGAAATGTCTTGCCTGCGTACTGTGAATTACAAATATATTCCTATACAGAGTACAGTTTTTTCGCAAAACACTACGAGACCCTCAATCCTCACAACTAAACACTGTACAGACAAGGATTATCATACTCTATAAAAAGGCTTTATAACATCCTTGATTACACTGGGAAAAAAAAGTGAAATCCATACTACGAAATTTGCAATTGCACCACTAAATCCATAGTATATCCATACTATTTCCATACTATATCCATACTATGGAAATATACAATTATTATGGAAAATCAAAATCCATTCTATTTCCAATGAATGTCCATACAATTTCCATTCTATGATCTTCTATGGATTTTCAAAATTTTTTCCAGTATTAATTTGTCGTGTAGTTTCGATAAAATCTTGTAGATATTTTCTTTCTACTTATATATTTTTCCTTGACAGATTTTCCATGTGCTGAAAACGCCATTCCACAAGAAAGATGAGGAGGCTAATCTTAAACCTGAAGATTTAAGTAATCCAAGTAACGCTCAATTACGTCATATTCTACGTCTGTGTTATCGCGTGTTGAAATATGCTCAACAAGATTACAGGAAAAACCAGGTTTGTATCGAGATTGTATTGTTTGCCCGCATGCAGTCGACCTGTAGGAGTGGAATTAGTAATTTCTGTTCTTAGCTTGCTTTTCACTTCAACAATCTTGTCGTTCTGAAACGTAGCGTATTTCTCTCCGACCCAAAAGGCGAACACAACTATAGGTTTCTATACTGTTGAAGTGGAAAACTGGCTTTCTATTTCAAGCGTAAGATACCGTAGCGTTTTCTATTGTGTAAATGTCATTAGTTCACCTTAGGGACCGGTCATTATTTATGGCGGGGGGTGGCACCGAAGAGAAATGTTTTTCGTAGCAAAAATTTTGCTGACCCAACCATTAAAAAGTAAAAAAAAATTATTACCTAACCTCAAATATCAATTAAAAAATAAATACTCACCCCAAGGTACCATTCAGTTGTCACATATGTCCTTTACCACTTCTGTGACATAAGTTTGATAACGGATTGTGAAATTTTCTGCAGTCTGAAGTTTCATGTTGTCTGCACATGTAGCTACTTTCTTTGGAGATCCCATCGGAAATTGATCAAGATAGTTTTCGTTGTTTCTTTACACATTTAGTAAATCTTAGTATAACACCAAGTTCATCAATTGCTGCTATTTTGCTAGCAAATCCATGTATAATAAACCCGGGTGTTTTGAATCAAAAGTGATGCAACCTGGATAGTGGAATAAGTTGACTACTGTAGACACAGTTTTTGGCCACTTAATAGTCAAAGGTCATGCATAAATAAGAACAGTCTTTAATATTACCGCCTTAATACGGAGACTTTATATTAATTGTGCTACTCTAGGATCTAGAAGACCCATAGGTCACATACTCGACTAGCAACATAATCAAGTTAGTTATGTTAATTCATTATATATAGGATCAATGTTAAAGGCAAGGTGGGCTATAAGCTATAATCATTTGTATGGCTTATAGAAGGCTAATTGCTGCGAATAAATTGAATAATGAATGTAGCACAATATTAAATAGTTGCATGATGACGTCAAAGAAACTAGTCAGACTACATTTGCAAGTTTTGCAACTCTCATCGCTCAAATTCCCCATACCTGAATACAAAATAAACAGTAAACAGTAAACAATGATTACCTTTTACATGCCATATATAAAACGGAGTTTTCATCCTTTCTAGAAACTCGCTTCCTGAACTTTTGAGCGCAAATGTAATGTATTAAAAATGTATATCATATTCATAGCGGTTAATACCATTAATATATCGCGGGCGCAATACAAAACAAAACACGAGAATTTTAAAATGTTTTGATTTGCAAAGAAATAAATAATATTTGATGTCATAAAAATTTTTAAATTTAACTCAACACAAACTGGTAAGTTCATGACATGTATAATTTACTTATCTGTTGTTATATTGCAATTCTGTACCCTACTCCTTTGGAAATTGTTTGCAATTGCACTGCCTCGTACCCAGGCGTCTCTTTGTAAAAAAACAGTGATGCCCATATGACGTGTTTACATGAAGTATTGTAGTGGGGAGAGATGGCGAAGGGGCTGATGTGATCATGTATTGGGCTATTCCAATTATTATCTGCACCCCCCCTGTTGAGGAACCTTGGAATTTCCAGGGGAGGGGTGTATTAATCTTGGAATTTCCAGGGGAGTGGGTGTATTAATCTTGGAATTTCCAGGGGAGAGTTGCATTACTTTAAATTTCCAGGGGAGGGAATACATTAACCCTGGAATTTCCAGAGAAGGGGGCATTCAGGCTCTGGATTTCCAAGGGGAGGAGTAATTCTCACATGGAATTTCCAAAGGGAGGGGTAAATTTGATGGGATGGAAATTCCCTGGGAGGACATATGTTAGAGGGAAATTTCCGGGAGTAAATGTCCCATGATGGAAATTCCATAGGGAGGGGTAATTTACACATGGAAATTCCATCGACACGGCCAAATTTTAAATGGAAATTCCATGGGGAAGGCCTAATTGAAAATGGAAATTCCATGGGGAAGGGTAATTTTTACAAGGAAATTCCATGGGAAGGGGTAAGTTTTACATGAAAATTTGCGGAAATTCCAGGGGAGTACCGACATGAGAAAGGTGTTCCTCAACAGGGGGGGTGCAGATAATAATTGGAATAGCCCATTATAGTTGTGTCATGAATTTAATAATACCCCAATGGCTTCGAAATAGACAATGGATGAAAAAAGTCATGAATATTGAGCTTATTTACCCTTTAAACACTTGATCGTCATGCGCATACAGTGTATTGTTTGTTTCCAGAACCCCCTCAAGCAGACTTCAACTTTTTTGTTAAATTGTATATTTTGCTTCATACACTGCATGTGTGTGTGTTTGTGGGAACACTCATGTTTGGATGCTTGGCATAGGTTAATGGTAATTTCATTGGAGTCATCAGGGATATAGTTGTATATTCCTGAAATTACCTCTAAACACCTAAAACAGCATTCCCTAAAATTTTAATTGTTTTCTTAGATTGCCCTATATCGCTCAAACTCGCATTGCTTAAATTGCAGATTTTGCTTAAATCACCTAAAATTGCTTAAACTCGCATTATCTTGTTATCGCCCCAGAGTAGGGCCTACTGTTGCCATTGCTTTTTAGTCCCCAATACTTCAGTGAGTCATGCTTTGGAAATGACAATAATTTTTTATTACCCAACCCTTGAGTTGTTTTGTTTTTCATTTACCCAACCTTTTACTTACTCAAAATTTAGTTTACCCAACCCTTTTCTCTTCGGTGCCACCCCCCACCATAAATAATGACCGGTCCCTTATCTCTCTGGAACGTACAAGCGAATTGTTGACTGCCCACTAATACTGTAATTATTATAAGTAATAGCATGGCATTCAGGTCGATTAGCTAGTGATTAAATGTGCCCGAAGGTCGAGAGAGGTTTAGTGCCGAGGGCCTTTTACTAACTGAAACCGCTCGAGGCTTGAGGGAAATTTCAGCACTAAATGCCATTCTATCACTTTGCAATATCATAGCTATACCGAGACAATAAAACGGTTTCTGACAAATAAAGGGATGAAGATAATTTACTAGTAAATGCGTGCGTGTGTTGACTATGAAAAAAGCCGGTCACAAATTAATATCGAAGGTCGACTTTTGCAAGGAGCAAATTTACAGACAGTGAAATGAATTTTACTCACTCGAATAAAATGTTGTAAAATCTTCAAGCCACCGTGTAATGTTCCGTTTATTATATAGTCCCAAGCAAAAATTGTGAAATTTCATGCTCAAAAGCAAATTGGAAAGAGTCCCGTGATCGATATCTTCACTAGTAAAGATATGGAAAACATCTGACTTTGTAGTTTTCAGTATCTCACTCCGACTATATATATCTTAGTATGCATAAAGATGAGGGACGATTAGTAACTAATCTTAGCGACTAAACGCTGTAAATAAAATACAAAGTAAAGGTAGGCTTATAATCAGAAAAAGAGTTTAATTACATCTAACGTCTCTTATTTAATTGCAGCATTTAAACGCTGCATATTCCAATTAAACGGGCATGTGCGCACATGAAAGTTTAATTTAAATAATTTAAATGATACATATCATTATAATGCAATTTGAATTACCAAATTTTGTATCGGGCGCTTGCTCACTAATTAAAAGCTTTGTGTAAATTGCATCAGTGCAGGAACCACGTACATGAATAATTGAGTGTACATAAGGTATGATTAGACATGTTTTAAACGTCGCGCTTCTCATGTGCCGAATGGATTAGAAACAATACAGATAATGAGGCAGTTCAGCTGATTATCTATTGTTTAATCGCGACGCTTGAAACAGGCCGAAGTGATTTGGCATATTGTAAACACTAAACTGGACTATAGATTTGGACTGGACTTTGGACTGGACTGTGGACTTAAAATTTTTTTCTAACAGTAAGATTTTCGCATAAATCCTCATAATTCTCGTTAGAAACAACGAAAAGGAGCTCGATTGGTCCAATAGAACAACTTACGTCTGCAAAATAATGCATGCCAATATCTTTCCCAGAGCATGCCCGTTTGCAGGTTAGGGTTAATTGGGTATAGCTCTGGAGAAATCGAATTGATTCACGTTGCAATTGCGACGTGAGTTGTACGCATGCTCAGCAATTGTTTCAAAATGTAAACAGAGTTTAATTACATCTAACATCTGAGACAACACTAACTTGGTATCCTGGTAAACAAAACACATTAACTTTACATGGTGAATCAAGCACTATTCTATGATTAAATGCAATGATTAAAACCTGCCAACTAATAATGAACGATGCCTCGCTGAAGACCAGCATTGAAGCAGAAGCAGATCTAGGCACTACTAAAGAAATAGTTGAAACTATTGTTAATATCACACCCATGAGTGTTCAACCAGATTGTTCAACCCTTCGAGACTTAGAAGATTTTATTGACCAAGATTTTAATTATTGACCGTCTCGGGGTGTCATTGATAATATATTAATCGTACAAACTATTGAGAGCTCTACCCCGGTCCAGACACGCGCCGAGATATGCCCGGGTATTATTGCAAAAGAGTTTTCGTCGTTTAAAGGGAAAACAGAAGCTAACAGAGATCGAATTTGCAGCCTTAAGAATGAAACTTTCCAAGCAGAACGTCATTATTTACAATAGCGAACAGAAATTATACAAACTAATTAATGAAAATTTACATTTAAACTGTCACACATTGATGATTTAGAAAAGAAAGTATCTCTTAAAGATAAACCTGCCGTCCAAACCGACCTCGAAAAAAGTGTACAGTCTCCTACTTTAAATAACAACAATTCCAGCATTAATCTCATTGACACCCCCACAATGCGAAAAATAAACAAAATCCCATTAGATAATAGTCAACAACCAACCAACTCGAGTATTAATGACTTTGACTTGAAGATTATTAACGTACGTGTCGCCCCCAATTTTGGTTTATTATAAAAATAAATGGGACAAATTCTGTAAATTTTGTGGTCAATTTTGAGATGTTTCGAAAATGTTCGTTAGGTTCCGAAAAATTTTGGTATGTCCGGAAAAATTTTTTGACCCCTAAAATGGTACACTGACCGAAATGTTTTTGGCGACGGGGGGGGGAGGGTCGCCAAAATAAATTCCGGAAAAAATTTTTTCGGTACTTGTCGGGCAAAATCCGGAAAAGTCGGGCAAATTTGAAGGATATTGTTTAAGTGGACATAACAAACCCTACAAGGTGATATTTGACGTATTAAATCTGTTATATTCACTTACAGGTGAATATAACAAAATCGAAATTTTCAAAATGGCGGCTAGCCGTTTAGTTGAGGTTAGTGATAAAGAAATAAGCGAAATTAAAATGAATTCAGACAAGAAAAACACAAAAAAACTTGTGCTAAACTACTAAAACAATTATTCGCATCATGCAGGCTCGGTGATTATCGGGGAATATTCACCTCGACTTCGTCTCGGGGAATATTCCCCAATAATTACCTCGCCTTCGGCGAATAATTGTTAATTGTTTTGCTTGCTTGGACTTTTGACTCAGGCACTCGGCGTAAGGTTTAGTAACGTTTTAAGCCCTGTAAAGGCCATCATAATTTATAATGTATAAAATAACGTGACTGCACTTCGTGAGTTGTTCACTCAATGGACTTTTGACCACTGTAAGTTTTATAGTTTAATTTATTATAAAATTTTGGTTTCTTAGTTAAATACTGGTTGTTTACCATTTACATGGAAAACCCATCCGGTTTGAATTAAAACGCGAAGAGCCTGGAACTGGTGAAAAAATATTAAAGATGTAAATGGCAAAATTTACCGGTTGAAACGTTCCAATCGGTAAGAGAGGACAACCTTTTCAAACAAACCGTTCATTCCGGAAAAGTTTCGGTTGGACCGTCGAAATATGCTTGTTCCATTTACTTTCCGTATGGAATCACCGGAATTTCCATGTAAACGGTAAACAACCACTGTGTATACAATGTAGCAAATGCGCCTAGCAGTATTATACTTAATAATATGAAATCAAATAGCAAAAACTTGTGTTATATAATTTAACTGTACGTCTTAATAAGAATGCTTTGTCGTTTGTATTTATACGCGTACTAAAGCAGCGCGTATTAAATTAAACAAATTCCACTTGATCTTGAAAATATTATATATTCTTGCTTATGATTTAGTGAATATTACCTTCATTAACATTAACACGCCTATCTGTAATCTGTGATTGATCTTGAACCCGTGCATGGTCTTGGCAACAAATGCATTGGCCATTGCTTTTTCTCAGACACTCATGGCATGAATCGATTCCGTATTCCTTAAGCTCCGACCTCAGTGCTTACATAGTTAATTATATTAACTATGGTGCTCACAAGTCGCCGGCTCGCTGCGAATAATAACTGCATGCTTTATGTAATTTGTACTATTGTTAGTTCTATTTGCTCTTGATGCCCGCAGCAATCCCTACCTTGCAGGTACCTTTACCAGTACAATACATTTTATCAGGAGGGGGCAAAATTTTGCCAGGGGGGCCCAAAATTTTGCCAGGGGGGGCCGGGCCCTCCGGCCCCAGCCCTGGCTACGCCGCTTGAAAAAAACTAAAAACCATCAACATAACCTGCCTCCGAAAAGCTCCACTTTCTGCCCTTTTCTAAAGCGCAATGGACGGACGGTGTCTCAAGGGAAAGCGGTGCGACTTCTTTCACCCCAAACGATTTCCCGCGCACAAACATCAAACACTATGTCCGCTTCTACAAAACAAAGGTTTCTTTTTGAAAGGAGACGCCTGCGACTTCGTCATATTAAATTACATTCGCCTGAAAACACTCTGAAACAATCCCTACAGAACCCATTTTTAACCTATTGCCAAGCCCCAGAAATTCGATACACAAACCCGATCTCCCTCCTGCCTAGCCGAAGAAAATGGAATTTCAATAACCTCATCTGATGCATCAACAACCTACAAGTATATGTTTGTGATGTTACTCTGAGTGCATATCCACACCGGGCGAGCTTGAAAAATATGCCCGGCCACGGTGGGATTCGAACCTACGACCTTTGGAATACTAGCCCAATGCTCTTCCTACTGAGCTACGCGGTCAGGACGGTTCGAGTAAGTGATATTTCGGAACAGAATCTAGTTCCTTCAATACCAATGTGTTCTAGTAATATGATTCCTGACCGCGTAGCTCAGTAGGAAGAGCATTGGGCTAGTATTCCAAAGGTCGTAGGTTCGAATCCCACCGTGGCCGGGCATATTTTTCAAGCTCGCCCGGTGTGGATATACACTCAGAGTAACACCACAAATAAGAAGATTATGATATTGACAAGATAATCAATGATGGAAGCAATTACTGCTCTGATGTTTCAATGGAAACATTGAGTAATGATGGAGATGGTGATGACACGGTTGGGGTTGTATTTGACCGCAGTGTGAATGTACAATGTACAACTGCGCTTGTAGGAGATCAAGGAACTTGTAAGATCCTTAGGTCAGCAAAACACCGTTCACAAGAGGCATTCAAATGGGTAGCAGAAGTACCTGGTGATCTGCACACGAAAGGTTACCTTTGTGAAGCAGCATACAAGGCTCATACAAGGCCAAAAGTCATTGATGAAGCTTTTCGGGCAGGAAAATTTCCACGATGGCCGGTTGCTATGCAGTTTGCTCCCGGAGTCAAATTGCCAGCGTATATTGGTTTCCGGTTTCCCAGCTGTAAATTATGGCGCGGTTCAAATACTGCGTCTTTGGCGCTCCTGTTTGCGTTTATTTTTCAACATTTTAAAATGATACTTGCTCAATCTGTACTACATCGAACCGTCTATTAGTTTGTGTGCACAAATAACCTATACGGTGAAAACGGTAAAATGTTGGTGTGGTTGTCGCCATGTATTTTCGCCTTTTGAGCGATGAGAATCATGCCGAGAAGGACAAATTGTACTGTCTAGGGGTCCCACAGCATCGCACATGCATGGCCTACAATCCCCCCTTGAAAACCCTGCTGTATTCGCAGCATTGCCGGAATTATTAACAGAAATAGCTAAGAATTCGGCATTTTTCCTTGTTTTTTTCAAATATTTTTGTTGAAACTTGATTTGGAAGAAACTTTTCAAGGCAAAGTTGAAGAATAACATTTATTTAACAAGTCTAAATGGATAGCAGTGCCGGAGAAAGGTGTGGGAAAAAGTCTCTTTGACGAACGCTTTTGCATTTTATAGGCGTTCATGATGCGCCATGTTGTTGCTTCACTTCCCGCTATGTTGCCTTTTTAGTTCGATAGATTATTGCCATAAAAGTCAAACATGTGATCGAAATAAAGGACATCCAGGAGTGTGCAACACACAGAGACCACTACCCGATAGTTTTGGGGGAAAAGTTCTGTTCTTTAACTCATAGAAGCCAAGGAGATCTGTCATGCAAGTCACGCGAGGTTCATATTTGTTTACTTCACCTCA
>CACRXK020001615.1:0-51847 GCA_902702795.2 Paramuricea clavata
AAAATTAATTTAATACTGTACAGTATTATGTACAATAAGTACAATGCAAATGATGCTCTGTTAAAGTGAGTCAATCACTCATCTGCCGTCTACCCGGACATTTTACATAAAAAAACATGACGTATGCAGGGAAGGGTACGCGTGAGCCCATGCAGTACGAGCTGCTTCGGACATTGCCTACACATACCAGTACTTCATGTTTGCATAATATATACCACCTGGGTGCGAAATCACACAGTCATATAGTATAAACGTTGACCCTAGTGTCACAAAAAATTACATTGGTTTAATTATTTCGAACATACCTCTTATGAGCGGAAGGAGATTGTCGCATTGCTCCTTGGATTTCATGATCAACCAAAGCATTCAGAGGAGAATTTGGTTGAATACGGATTCCATAGTAATGGTATTTTGAGTTACCTCTGTTGAAATAATAGTTTCAACTAAGTAAGAATGATCACTACATCGAACTGGGATGTTGTTATTTTCAGACAAAGCAAACAAATAACATTCCTTGTGTACTTTATATTATATTTACTTAATATTATATCTACTGAGTACTGATTTACTTTATTGTATTACACTGAACATTTCAACAAACTAACTAACTTGTGTATTGTTGACAAGCTGGAGAAGCACAAAGAAATAGTTACGGAACAGAAATGTCATGCGCGTGACTAGCTTCCTCCGCTCGTGGATCATTTACTTTACAATTTTTTTGCCTGCAAGCAAATTTTGCCCGCCAATCTGAAGGTGATGCCTGCGGAGGAGGCAAGGCACTGCAGTACTATGTCTGATTTAGGAGGTGTGATTGTAGCAAGATAAATTTCGTTGTAACCAACTGGGCGAAACACTAAATTCCAAAAGCCAATTCGAGTCAGGAAAACTCACCGAAATTCACTAAAAAGGTCTAAAAAGACCGACTCACGCAGGATGTCAATGAAGGATATTTTGGCTCATACTCTTATCACTGTGTTTTAATTTACTCCTTGAATATTGTCAATGGCGGTATTCATTGGAAGTTATCAGAATTTTTACAAGTTGGAATGTAATGACTTCATCAAGTGGTTGTGTATGTACATAGAATAAAGTCTAAATTAAACGAGTTTTTAGCAATGACAATGACGCCCACATAGAATTACTGTAAATACCTGGTTCCCAGTCGTCTGGTTTTAAGACCAACAAATACGGAACGGATCAACTTTCCAAAACTTGCAGCATTTACTGCATCCAGTTTATTTGCTTGACAATGTTGTAAATAATGATTATATAAGGTACTTCGCGGCAGACTCACTCCTTCAGATGTTTCATAATTCTCAAGCAACCAGGCAACCTGAAATATTGAACAAAGACATAACGTATACATTTTAACTTCCTAATTTTGTTGCTACTTCAGGCGTAAATGATCGGCAATACAATATAATCTCGAACGATCTGTGCCAATGTAGGTAGAGATGATAAGTGCGGATTGCGAGGGATGTCGCTCGAAACATTGAAGTTGTGCTTGTATATTTCAGGTAGTTATATCCCTCGGCAATTATCTTAATACAATATACATATGAATTGTTGATAAACATACTTATACGAGCTTAATGACTGTTCTTGTAGTTTAACTATAAAAGGGGAGATGTCTGTGTCGTCCTGCTAAAGGCTCGTTTCCACTAATAGCAAAATCAACTCCCAAGGTCGCTGCGAGTGCTGGCATCTAATTAGAATAAACTGTGGAGCAATGTGATTGGATGAAAGAACTCGCAGCGACTCTTGCGATGAGTGGAAAAGTGGCTTGGTTCTCCTGAGCCTAGTACGCTCCGAGAAGTGTTTTTTTATTCTTCAGACTGACTTGGACCCAGGATTGCGCATACGGAAACTCAGAAATTATTAACACAATTCCACGAAACAGCAGTTTGATATTACCATGGTACTGTACAGTAATAATTTCTCAGTTTAAATAACCTCGTGCTTCCAGCCTAACATCCTTGCATGTTTGGATCATATATCTAAGTATAAGGAAATGTAAACTTTCAGGTTAACATACCGTTGCTGGAGACGCTCTTGTTGTATGTGTAATAGGGGGTCTTGGAGTGAGTTGTCCAGCAAGACCACTTGTATGTTGGTAAGTTATAACTTGACCTTGAGCTCCAGGTACCATAGTTGGAGAATTAGTAGCTGGAGTTGTATATGCAGCTTGATGTTGACCTCCATCCAGATACGCTGTTGGAGTACCTTGTTGGCCAAACATTGCAGTATCACCATACGAAAATGAACTGAACAATAAGAGACCATCATTAGTTGTTGACAAATTGAAACAAACCAAATGAATTTATTTGCTCAAATTGCGAAATCCAAAGAGGAGTTGAAGTATCAGAACATTACACCACTTTCAATAAGATAAAAGCCATTTCAAATATTTTGAAGATGCGCCTTAGGAAGCCTTTCTAGTGTCGTCTGTAGGACAGCAATTGAAAAGAATCCTAGCAGCCATTGTGGGAGAAGCATATAGGACAGAACTGGTGTAAAATATGTGACTAAATTACTGAATTAATCTTGTTTCTAAAACTTTCACCTTTGTTTTTCATAACTTATTATTCATTTTTATTTCTCAAAGATATATACAAAAGGTTAATTTAATTAAATTTGCAACGTTTCGGACATTTTAAATGTCCGTCTTCAGGCATAGATTAAGTAAGGATTAAGTAAGTATTCCCAGTTCTGAATAAAGTGAGACAAATGAAAACAAAGGCACAGAAACCACTGGGAGAGAAACGGAAGACTGTTGTATACGAAGTTCCTTGCAAATGTGATGAGGCGGTTTATGTGGGAGAGACTTGGCGCTTATTTGGAACTAGAAAGAAAGAGCATATGAGTAAAGTTCGGTTGACGGGAGAGGACATAAAGAATGGAAAACTAGAGTCGGCAGAAGAAAGAATGGGTAAGGAAGATGGAGGTTTGGCGAGACATAGCGTTGATTGCGAGAGTGGGATTGATTGGGAAAAGGCACGAGTGATAACAACTGAAAATGGATTAAAACAGAGGAAAGAGAAGGAATTGAGTCTTTAAGAGAACAATATAATGGCTACACGGTTTTGAACAATTTCAAACAATTGGTGATGTGGAGACCATTGTTAAATAAGTATTTTAAGAAGGAACATGTAAACAAGAACACGCGCACGCAAGTGCATAGTGACGCGCACGCGAAATGACGTGACTGACAGTTAAACCACAGAATAGGAAGTTATACCAGAAGCGTAACTCTAGTCGTTTCCCTTATTGTTTGCGGTCCACGAAAATTTTAACTCGCTCACGTCAGGCCACGCCATCCTGGCTAGTACAGCCGGAAGTTTTTATCAGGATTTGGTAGGTACAAAGTGCCGGTTGTACTAGCCAGGATGGCGTATTGATGACGAATCGCTTGTAAAAACGCGGACAAATATTTGCTCGAGTTACGCTTCTGGTATAACTTCCTATTCTGTGGTTAAACCGTCAGCATTTTTGAATATAACGTTAACAACAATTGTCGCCTGAAGACGGACATTTAAAATGTCCGAAACGTTGCAAATTTAATTAAATTAACCTTTTGTATATATCCGTGAGAAATAAAAATGAATAATAAATCTTGATTTAGGTTCAAAATACTGGCAAAACGTATATGAGTAAAACAACGGCAAGATTCGTACGCACTGAAATTCAAAATGCAGAACTGTCACATAAGTGTTAGGCTTTTTTATCAATAAACTCACTGTCCTTCATGCATTTTATTGAAATTTCACTCTACTGAAATTTAAGGGTGTCAACCGCAATAAATAACGATAAAAATTTCCACTATAAACAAATTTAAAACAGCAAGTATATCATGAATAATTAAAATATATAATGCATTACGGAACAACGCATCAAAGCGTCCTATATAAAATACATGGCTGCCAGTGTTAATTCCATCCTTTAAAATTAACCTGAAAATCTTAAACGTACATACGTCGTGCGTATGTTCTGTATGTGTATGTTCTCCTGTCATTGGTAAACCTTTTACCAGGGCGAGGTGCAAAATGATTAAATAGACTCGACATAATTCGTATAAATTGCCAAAAAGGATCTCACGGATAATTAGGATTAGAGAGGCCCAGATACGGCGGATTGGTTAATCGGGAGATTAAACGCATGTGATTGGTTAAGTCATATCTCAACCTCTCTACTATGTTCACACGAGAACGGAAGAATGGACCTATTCCCTAATGAACAAAATTTTGATCTGGACAAGTCTGAAAAAAGGTATCAATTTCCCGCGCGTAATACAAAATGACTGAAAAACGGCAAACTTCGCAGGGCTATATTATCCGCATTTTACAACATTTCGCAACGAAACTTCGGAATATTACTAATTTTGTGATGCTCTTTGAAGCTGTGGTGAAATTTCTGTCTAGATCAAAATTTTGTTCATTAGGAAATAGGTCCATTCGATGTCATTCTTCAATTCCTCTGGTTTCATTTGCCCCGTGTGAACTCCAAGGGCGAAATCGTGAAAATGAGAGCGCAATTCATTCAATCTCACGTGAGCAGATCATCAGCTGTCGTGGCCCTGAGAACTTTATTTCTTACTATCAACCATTCTGTTCTGAGTAGTTTAGAGTGCAAGATTATTGTTTATATTTGTATGAAGAAGCTGCACTGCATGATAGATCGTTAATTCGAGCTTTCTGCCTGGCTGACGTGACGACCTTTGTAAATTAATCTTTGTCTAATTAATGCTTCTTTTCCTAGCATGCACACACTGAGTTGTGCCGCCTCTTTAGTATAGGATTGTCACAGGTAACGGTATTCTGCATGACTCAATGTTTGAAATTTTAGATATGTACAGACACACATTTAACTTGCCCTATAATTACTGTAAAACAAGAAAAACACATGTCACTTTACATTATACATCGGAAGCAAAAATACTTAGCCTTATATAAATTACACGACGCTTTATCATTTAAATAGTCTAACAATAAGCTACGTGTGCTTACTAAACATTTTGTAATGAAATAAGAAACGAATTAACACACCTCACAGCCCAGCTATAAAATATAATTTCGCACTTTTGTGAAAATAACATATCGAATAAATATCGATAATTGAACTAACACCTGCAAAAGTCAGTTTTCTAAGTTGTAATATTAGTACTTGAAATATAAGCAACTATTTTCTACATACTTATAGTATTTCATTTGTAACATTTCATATTGCATTTATAAACAGATCAATAAAAACTCACGTTAATGTACGGATTGGCATCGTGAAGAAAGCGACTCTAGGGCTGCATTCATTGAACAGGAAATGTAAATAGCGCCTTTTCACGCAAGCATGCATACATGATGACTATTGTCATGGTAAAAAGAAAATAAATGATCTTTTCAAAAAATGCCGTTGCCTAAGCAACAAATTATTCCTTGTAGAAGACTTATTGTCATGGGACTGCATCAACAATGAAATTTATTCAACTGACTTGTGTGTGCATAAAAAGGCAGCCAAACGACGGCCATTTTTGTCAGTTTTTAACACTTTATGAATCGTTAGTTCACTTATCCTTTGCTTAAAACTATTTTCAAAGAACCTTAGAAGTGAGTTCGCTACAAATCCAGGGTGCTAGGGGCATGATGGCGCCCAGCTAGTCGGGATGAATCATGTCACGAAAATTTTTTCTTCATCAAAACAGGTAGTTTGAATAAACTTTATACTGTTACTGGAATCACACAAATTCAAACCCGCGACATTCAGACCTGAGTTAAAAGAAACATTTCTTTAATCCTGGTCTGAATGTCGCGTCTCTTAAGTGGTAATCTCGTGACCTAGCGCAAAGCGTTGATTGGCTGAGCTAAACAATCAGTCAACTGATATTGTTTTGCGTACTAAAAACAGACAAATATATTTTAGGGCTAGATGGATCACAACTCGGATCTGGTTTCCAATTGGCGGCTTCTTGAACAAAGTTCTGAAGTTGAAGAATCTTATATTTCTTAATAGTTATTTTTTGGTTCGCCTAAATTGGGAAATTGCTAGCTAAACGTAATTGCATGGGAAAACGGCATACAACGTTGAATTTTTTACTGTAGGTGACACAATGAAATCAATTTTTTTCGCAAGTATTTTATCGTAGAACTCTGTGTTTTTTTTTGGTTTGTTAACCTATTTCATACTTGAATATTTGATGCTAAAAGGAAATAACGTCAATATAGCTTACACTTAAGTTGAATAAAAGAACCTTTTCGAACGCTACGCGAACACATGTTGATTCATCACGAAACGCCCCGTGACGGGAAAAATTCAACATAAAAACTTCTTTTAACTTTTCTACAGAAACTTTACAAAATGCATTCAAAGCATAATGGAGTTTTTACCGAAAAATAGATTAAACGAGTTTTCTGTTTTAAAAATTGTTCATGCGTCTTCATTATCGCAATAATTCATCTATATATTTGCAGGTGTTTCTGATCACGTTCACGTGATACGAATAATCTTCTTTGTCTCTTAGCCTGAATACCCTGGGTCAAAATGAGCGACGAAATACACAACTTTAGTTGTTTACATTCACATGTGCATGAACTGTGATATTATTCGGAATCTTCTAGCATTACTTACCCCGGTGCGTTTGCATACATAGTTGGTTGATCACCTTCTACAAAATGTACATCTGAATTGGCAAATCCTAAGTAAAAGAAAGAAACAGTATCTTTCGTCACAGAACGAAACATTTTCTAAAGTGCAGTGTTATCGTTTGTCATTGTCCACTTTGCACGTAGAACGCATGAGTGCAGACAGCTAGGCATGTCTTGGAATTTGAAAGAGAAAGACTACGCAACGTGCTTGCTTTTACAGTTTGCTTTCGCAAGAGTAACAAATTAGAATACCTTCGTTCTTTATCGAACTATTTGAAGTAAAGTTATCAGGGGTGATAGTATGAAGTAATGATTGTTGAATAGATTGTTGTTGAATTGTCTTTTGTTGAACTCCAGACTTTGCATGCCCTGCAACTTGTAAGCCACGAGTAAAATCTGCTGTAGGAGCACCACTACGTACAGCCATCTCAGTGTCGGCAAAATTACCTTGGCTTATAAAACTTTGGGTAGCCATTCTATGCAGATCTAGAGAAAAGTTCAATTCATACACTGAATTCAACTGCTAGGGACCTTAATCATTCCGACATAAACTAGGAAAATAGCAAACGTCCTTGGATCACTCATATTATACTCGTGAATTGCTACACGTAGGCACTCGATACATGTACTTGGTTTCTGATTACATTATACCGGTTTCATGGCCACTATTTTCTACATGAATATATAGGCTATGAAGCATGTCGACATATGCATTGGTTTGACTGGTCAAAAGGAGAATATCTCAGTGTATACAGAAAAGCTTTGCTTGAAGATGACCAGTCTTAATATGGCGCATCTCAGGCTTAGTGTTTACTTCGAGAGCCGATGTTCATGTTTCGTTCAGTTCCTCAATAAGCGGCAATACTTTGCTTTACAGATTAAAATTGTGTCGTATATAATGTTAGCTCATTATACTTCACTACAATTATGCCAAGAGATCCAGTCCTGCCTAAAATGGTTAACTAAAAGCGATCTGGTGATCAATATGTCTTTCGCTTGCCGCGATAGTCTGCCATATTTATAAACACGGCTATATGTTTGAGTAAAGAAACGATTTGATTGCAAATGAATGTTTAAACGAAGATAAGATATATTGTGTATATATTCATAGTTGCCTACCCTTATGTATTCTACAGCACGCTAAATTTCTTGTATCCTTGGCTACAGTGGTCGCCTTGGAGCTTATTCTTCGCGACGGTAACTTTCCTCACCAAGCAACGATTCAACTTGACTTACAACGAAACAACGCCGAAACTTGACGCGGCTACCTGTATGCGGGGGGCACCAGTTTGACTGCAGGGCATGCAGAAAACGACGCTTCATCAATATTTGATCACCTACCTAATTTATTCGCTGTGGCTTAACGCGGCTTTACGCTGATAGATTAACAACTTTATACAAAATTAATCTTACAAAAAGTCGTAAAGCTACCATATATATTTGTACGAATATTTTCAAACTTGTTCACAACTGGGTCTGGGATCATACCACACGAACCTCGACACGAACAGACAATAATGAAATATAATTTCCACTAAGTTCCTTCTGCCACAAGACCTGTTATCAACGTTGAAATTATGCATAGGGTAATTACGCCATAGGTAGCAAATGTTTTGCATAGAGCAAGAAAAAATAAACAAAATATCAAACACAGTTTAAAAAATCTGTGGAAAAACAGAAAGCAGGCGGCTTTTTAAAATTAAATGATATCTCAAATATGGCGCACAAGTGTAGATAGTATTCCACAATTAATCAGCCATAATTTGCTACAGTGGAAAAAAGTCAAGGCCGTTCTTCAGTATCGACATTTTTCTCATTCGATGGAACTATAATAGTAGATGAGTTTTTCCAACGCTAATTTATAGAAGAGAGCCTGGGTACGAGGTTGATTTATACCACATCTGTTTTGAGACAGATTCATTCTTCAATAGGCCACTAGCCGAATCTATGTATGTCTTTAGAGAATCCTTGCATTGTTATTATAAATTGAATCCGCATAAATTAGCTCAAGTCGAAAACACATGAAAACGAGGGACTTTGGCGTCAATTTACGCGACATGTAAAAGTTGCATGACAACTAAACAATTAAGCATGTAATGGTACTAATTACATTTAATGCTCTCAATTTTGACCATAATCATGAAATAGAAAGAAGGAAATGCTGGCTGGAAATTTCTTGGGTATAAAAAATGCACATTTATTTTTTTAATTTTAGTAAGCGTCGGCGTTTTGAACAAAGTATAGTGTAATTACTTCATTTTTATACTGCCGAATTTGAGAAGGCGTGTGTTTCCATAGCTACCAAACCAGTGTAACAAGCATCCGCAAACCACAAACCATGAACAGCAGTTGACGTCTGCAGTGTAATGTTTTGCCACGGTATACATTTGTTTGTTTTGATAGAAAATAGACCACTATAGCTTTTATCCCTGGGCTGTTTATCTGGTCTAAATTATTACTTTTTATATGAATTACAAATATTATAAATTGCCTTATTTTTGTTTAAGGATTTTGAATTTAAAAAATGACACGGGTATTTCGGTTTACAAGAATAAAGGATTCAGCAATGTTTATCGGAAAGTCATATACCGCTTTAGTGCGGATATCTCGGAAGAGAATACAGTATTCATACATGCGAAGTAAATTTCCGAGTGATATGTTAATCTGTATATAAAAACTGACGGGAAGGAAATTAAAACTCAGCAAGTGAGTGTGTCACGGAAGGTGACAAATGACGAGGAATATGGAACTACAGACAAAATATTCGGATTTTCAAAGCCCATTCTTTAGTTACAGTTATTGTTATACACAAGTTTTTAAACACATCAAGTTGGAGGAATTCCAAACAAACCACAAACTGTGATCAACTTTAGTTAACACTGAACACACGTCATTTTATCTAACCGATGAAGAAGTTGACATGAAGATTTTTCTATGCCTTAGGACATGTCATAAATGGTACAAGTTTTTTCAACATATCGACAATCTCTTGAGTAACGTCGTTTTTACCATACAATATATCTAGTAATAGTAATCAAGTAGTCAAAGGTTTGCATACTATCCGGTCATATTCGTATTCCGACTAATATTTAATATTTCGCTCTTTTTGCTTCGCCTTTGGTCGACTAGGTCCATGCATATAACTCAATGGATTAATTATATGGCTTATGATTGTGGCATGTTCCAGCATATATAAATGTTTTTATTAAATAGTCTTTAAGTAATATTAGGTTTTTCTCTACGGAATTTATAGCCATAGAACTGAGAAGTCATTGTCATAGACATTCATGTTTATAACTTGTGGTAAAAATGAAATGAAAACTGCACATTTAATCACTGAGGAGATTATTTGCCTACTTTCACACTATAACTAAATCTTCACATGCATGTCTATATAGTTTATATTTGATGTTTAAAAAGACATTCGTGTATATTGATTATTGTTGCCAATATATTGTCTCTTCATGTTTTAATGAAGCACTTCGTTTGCATAACGAAAAAGAACCTTTATGTCATGGCTCTTGCACTTGCACATTCAGTTTGAAGTCTATAGAACGAATACATTCGTTTTTACACATGGCTACGATAAAGGTGGTGTATCCAAAACACGATCTTGATGTGGTTTATAAAAAACGTCTTCAATATTTGTCTTTGAATTGTCTTTGAGAGTTACATCACCTCATGCACTTAATGTTACGTGTCGTAACGATCGGAAAACTTTCGCAATCATAATTTAAAAATTCAAAACATAAAGTTCAATACAAAATGAATAGTTCTCAATGCCTTTCTATAGTGCCCATTTTAAGAAGTGAATTGGTGTTTCAAAGTTAATAAGTTTTATTAATTTGCCTAGTTAACCGGCCACGGCACAGCTCTTATCTTCTCTCATGCATACATAAATAGTCTGCTTACGCACATCAAATATTAACTAACACCCAAATATACTCAATTTTCTTCTACTTTTATTCGTTTAAGAGTTCGTTAAAAGCTCAAGTTGTTGTAAAAATCACGTCGTGGTATGCCTGCTTGGCGTACCCATGGTAGTGGTGGGATTTAGACGCCGTAGACAAGGGCAACGAGATTTTTTCCACCATGGCAACTTAAGAACCAAACATGGCACGTCATTCTTCTTTCTCAGCATGAGCTTAGACAAAATTGATCAATGGTCATTTAGTGTCTCTATCATTCTACTCATCACTTTCATTTAATACACAGAGTTTTCTAGACCAAGAATGGTCTAGTCTTTCAATTTATATAGATTGGCAGAAAAATCATGTCTTAGATAAAACGTTTTGTATCCTCTGTGACTTATACCAGCCGGATGATCCTGTACTGATGCTTCTATATACACATCCCCGTCAACTTGAAGTTAATAGCATGTTTTTATAGAGAAATACAAACATTATAGATAAATAACTTGAGTTATTTACTGATGCATATTACACAGAACATAATTTACAGTATTTCGTGTGAATATTTGATAATTAATAATATCACTTGTTTGCATGTAAAACGTTGTCACGAAATCGCGCCATGTTGTGAGGCCTGTGATACTGCCTGAAAGCTCTGAGCGTAAATAAAACGTATTCTAGCTGCCTAAACAATACCATAGTTACTGTTTATTTTTGCTATGAATCTGAACAGGTGCTTGCCGTATCCATTAGTAAGTAAACGAACTTGTCCAAATAGAGATATCCAATCGTCGGCAATGTTTGATCAATACTTGTCTTGTTGCATTAAGACAGTGGTCTAAGTAACACGGAATCATTGGGAAAGCACTGCACGCTTATTTCAGTTTCATAAAACAATGTTCATAATGGTGTTTAGGTATAAAATCGGATTTATGTTCAGGAATAATATACTGACCTTGAACACGGTTACAGGGTGGTCTCTCCATAAAATCATGGCACACTCGTGATAGAATTGAAAGATTTTGTAACATATTGTCGTCTTAAGTCTTCAAAATCTCGTCACAACTTGGATCAATGTACAATCACTCGAAATAATTAAAAAGATGATGTATTTTTCACTGTATTGAAGTATATTTTCTATCAGCAGTAGATATACCGGTGTGTACTGTTCACCATCGCAACTACAAGAGGTTTCTAGTCTCGGCAGCACATAGTGCCGAATATCGCCCACGCGGCATCAAGACTCCCGTTATACTTCAACGACTTTCCTTAGTAGGAGGTCACTACAGTACTAGGCTAGATCGTTAGCACTCATCTATTCAGTTTTACAACTCAGTGATTATAAGTTATAGTCACGCTCAGGATAAGATAAATAAAGGAAAATATTTTAGAGATGTATGGGTATGTATTTAATATACCATTTCATAAAGTAAATATCTGCACGCGAATGATATCTGTGCTTAACTGAACAGTCTAGTGGTTGGTCTAGCAAGCATGATCATGCAAGCAGAGACAGATGTTGTCAAACTTATTGAAGCCGGCAGTAGTTCACTTAGCCTTAGACCGCTTATATGACATTAAGTCGCTAACCGTACAGGTTTGCTTTCGACAAACTTTGGATAATCTTGTTGTATTGTCCTAATGTAGTGTGTACATGCCCAAACTAGGCTGTATATTGATTATTGAAAAATTGTTACAAATAACATATTTGGAAATGTGTGTGGAAATAATTTCCAAAAGGCTTTAGTATAAACACTGAACAAGGGGACACAATGTGGCATGATTTTTCAATTGTCTTTGGCAAGTTTCTACGACTCTGAAGAGTAAGGATGTTTCTTAAACACGAATGTAAATTTTGACTGGTTATACAATATCTGCTAATTGCCACCACACAATTTGCCATTTAAGTCCCAAATCCTCAGGCCAAGCTATAGTCAGCGGTATGATTCACATAATAAACATACCACTTGCAGCATCTTCCAGTCTTTGCTGATGTGCTTCCAGTAACTGTAAATAATCTGGATCATCCGAAGTTGTTTTCTCACTGGAAGTTTTTAACACGACTTCGTGTCCGTCTACCACTTCAATAGATGATTCAGATTCCTCGTCTGAGAAACCTTCTAAAACAAACAAAAATATGAACTGCTTTGGATACTATTTCTCATCGATCATTGAAAGAGAAAAACAGTTCTCAATGAGTTTCATGCCAAGGCCAAGACTGCATGCATGCCTTTGCGGATGAAGTGACCTTCCTTTATTTGTTTAACATTAACCAAACTGAGCAACAAAGCTAGACAGTCACGTGAAAGAAGACCATGTCAGTATGTCTATCTAGATTTGGCCAACGCTGAAACCTCCATAGTTCAAGATTTTAAAGAAATTTGAAACCAATATCGTAGTATCAAAATTATGAATCTATTTGATTATTCAAAATGTAATGATATACAAAAGGAATTACAAGAAAGGGATAATTCAAGCTCAGTAGGGCATGGTATTAGGCAATACGAAATAAAGAAGTAAAAACATGTTGGAAAACTCGTAGTGTGAGCCAAAAATAGAAACTTAATCAGATCGGCTGAGATTTCAAAGACATAGACTTAGTGTTTTATTAAAAAAAGTTACCGAACTTTGAATGAATGAATGAACAACTTTATTTAAAGAGGGTAGAAACACATGACAGCAATATAGCTGAAAAACCTGTAGCCCTCATATACAATATATACAAAGTTATTAATTCTACTTTAAAACGTCTATAAAGGCTACTTAGAGTAAATATGTAAAAGATCTTAGGATTATAAATGTATATATCCAAATTATATACAGTACAACTTGATGGTACGTCACAATAATAATTCGAAGCGATCAATGCCCTTATAAGATTCTAAGAAGTATTTTTTAAGGGCAAACTTAAAGGAATTAACGCTAGGTTTCGTCTTAATTTCGTCTTAACTTTCCTTTTCTTTTAATTATTGTAATTAGATGATGGAGTCTAACGAGTAAATGATCGAGTTCATGAACTTTCTATGATCAAAATTCTCGAGGTGCAAACTCTCGGCTGCCACATTCGTTGCAGGTGAATGTCCGCCTGATCTCTTTTGCTTTTAACTGACTCAACAGCAGTTTCAGGATCACTCTTGTTCCCCGAGCATGCCCGTTCGCAGGTTAAGTGTGGGCATAGCTCTGGAGAAATCGAATTGATTCAGGCCTGTGATTGGCTAACGGCAGATAGTACGTTGGATTTCCAACGTGAGTTCTATATAAACAAAGTATTTGGAATTTCTCGTCGAAAATTTGATACTTTTTACACCGAAATCGATTGAAAACAACTGGAGATTCTGGAAGAAATATCTACGAAAGCTGCGGATTGATAGGGATACAACTACCTGAAAAATACAAGGAGAACTTCGACGTTTCGAGGGAAGGCGCTTCGACTTGTGCTGTTAGTCTTTGTATACATCGTACTTGACTTTTTATATACTGTCATACCTAACACTACGTATACCATAAATTCTGACAGAAGAGTTATATGTAAATTTTAAAGCATAAAAATATATAATACTTATTATTGAGGAGATTATATTTATCAGCAAAGGTCAAGTACGATGTATACAAACAGTACAGATCGAAGCGCCTTCGCTCGAAACGTCGAAGTTCTCCGGTCATGTATTTTTCAGGTAGCTGTAGTATCCCTATCAGTATCCAACCGAAGCTTTCGTACATATTTCCCCCAGAATTTTTAGTTGTTTTCAATTCGATTTCAGTGTAAAATGTATTTATATTTTGCAACATTGCCGAGCATGCGTAGAACTCACGTTGGAAATTTAACGTGAATCAATTCGATTTCTCCAGAGCTATGCCCACCCTTAACCTGCGAACGGGCATGCTCGGGGAACGAGATTGTTTCAGAATGTGAGAACAGGTCAAGTGCAAGAGTCTCTTCTTGGCAGCAAAATGCTCTGTGTAAGTCAAATACAAGACTTCATATTAGGTAGATTTCAGAGAACATATGCATGGTGCCACACAGCATTATAGACTTCAATTTCGGCACAAGACAATTTCCGACCTTGTAAAACGCTTTAGGAATTTTTAAACAATAACCTGCAATTAAGACAAAAATATCCTGCGAAGATATTTTGTTAAAAACTTCCTGGGAACGGTGCTGCAGATTTTCCAGCAGTGAGTGAGAAGATTACTAATATTTAACATTTTTATAATCTAATCATAAATATACCTTCGTTATCACATTTTGTCTGAAACATTGGTCCCTCGACATGTCTGGATTTCTTGCCTTCTTTCTGTTGGACCTTTTCTCCGGAATTTCTTTCATTCTTTTCGTCAACAAGAAATATATAACGGCCAAGTAACTCCTGGCCATTTACCACTTTTGAACCTGAAGTCACTGTAGAATCTATTGATAATATATGAGCAATGGTTGGCAATGAAACAGTCATGAGAAAAGACTTAAAGAGTTCCGATAGCAGAAGCAGAGGTAAGACCCTGGGCTGGGTAAGCGAGTGCCTTGGGCTGGGTAAGAGAGTTTCAAGGTTGAAAAAATGACATACAAAATGTCATAGTACATATGAAAATATACTTTAACTTTATCTTTATCTTGGTGAACAACTCTTAGTCTCTCACATACTAACAGATAAATTTGCTGACTTGAAGACGGAGTTAATAGATCGTCACAAAAATCCAATATCTAAATTTAATACAAGCTACAAAGCTGCCTCTGCATACAGTCATACAGTATATTATGTTATCCAGATCACTATCACAAATGTTCACTACGATACACTATAGTTATTTCTCCTTATGCGTTTTCAAACATATTATTGCATTACTTTCAATCAATGTTTCAACTATGTTTGCGGTGAGGCATGTTTTAACAGTTGAAATGCAGGCAATGGCAAAACACTGTAGCTAATATGCATAAATAATTTATTATTCCCTAAAATATAAATACTAAACATTATTCACTGTAATTCTGAATAATTTTTCTTAAAGATCAACACTCGGCCTTGACAAATTAAATCGTCTGGTAAATATTTGAGAAATCTGACTGAACTAGAAAACATGTTCCGCGTGCGTTTCTACCGATACAATTATTGGGGTACGCGCGTGTAGGGTGAGTTTTTCCAGGTTATTTCGAGTGTTTTTTAACTGTATGAAAACACGGGAAAATATATTTTCTATTTCTTTTTTTCTATTAATTAACTACAGCAATATCATAAATATTTTTTAACCGATTAATTTACAAATACATATTATCTAAGAATAATAATCGCGTCAATTTCACTTTAAAATATTCTTGTTCTCCACAATAATTTCAACTGAGAAGTCGTTTTTTGTGCTATAAATGTTAGATTATAAAGCAGTATAGTACATTAGCATACAACTGCGTTAATTACTAATTTAAAAGATTCATGGTTTCTGATTGGCTAACAGCCAACTGTTAAATCGTCATATCAACTCAATAACTGACCAAATATGGAGTTTTGAAACATAGTAATTAGTGTACTTATGAAAGAAAAAAGGAAAGCTTTTCAGCAAATGGGAAAAAGAACTGGTCGTTATTTCAACAAATTGAACTCACAGGTGCAGATGTCCTTTTCATTTTTCAAAGAAATAATAAAATAATTATTGAATTTAGTTTTTGCAAGATCTGAATTAGCCCTCAGCTTGTGTTGTCAACCTTATAAGCCTTTGGCTTCAGTTGAGAACACAAACTTCAACTCAGGCTTGATAATATATCATGTTCATGAACCTCATTCAAATTAAATTGACAATAATTGTTAATTATGAATCAACAAGAGGTTAATCCATTAACCAGTGGCAGAGAAGAAATATTTGGGGTGTGAATATATAAGTTGTCAACATATTGCTGCTCTTTTATGACTGCAGTTCTGATGGCTCAAAAATTAAAGAAAATTTGACTATCAACATTTCCCAGTTGATACGGTTAGTTATAATATAGCATTTGTAAATTCTGAACGCTGATTGGCTAAGAGCCGTGTTGATATAACTCAATGTCAACACGGAAACGTCGGAAAATTTCTTTCTTTATATTTCTTTGTGCTATATTATAAAACATTTTTTCCGTATTGATATACAGTTACATCAATAACACTCGTGGAAATTGGGAAAACTCGAAATTGTGTGAAAACACTCTAGCTGCCCTTCGGGCGTCGTGTTTCCACACAATTTCTCGTTTTCCCATTGGGAAAACTCGAAATTGTGTGAAAACACGACGCCCGAACAATTTCCACTCGTGTTGATATAACTGTATATCAACACGGAAAATGTTTTATATTTGTTAATTATAAAATCAATTAGCTATCATTATCATGCACAGGTTGCAATTGGAACCAGTCAAGAGGTGCATGGTTGGCCACTTGTTCACTTTAGTGTCCTCCAATACCATAAATGCATCCTAAATCACTTAATTGGTTCCCATGACAAGTAAAATTATAATGTCTGCTAAAAAGAAGCAGGGTGAATGAGAGCTAGCATATGCTGCTTTAATAATGGCTTGAGAGATATGTCTGGTTTGTCCACTAATGCTCAACTTCTTCTTCTTAATTGTCAAGAATAATGTTTAATTATCAAATAAAGTAGGGAGCATTAGGGCACACTGCAGCTCAACCAATTGAGTGACAGCACTCTCTCCTAATGATGATTGGCCTACAAAAATACCAGTGGTTCCGGCAAAGTGTAGGGAAACAATTAACCAGACGAGTATATATAGGGCCACTTAGGGGAGACAAAAGTGGGAATTTTTTTAGGCTAGTCCCAGGTGTCTATTCTGTAATACAATTTTATAGTGAACTGCTGCCGTTTACTGGCTACCAATATGTTAATCACGTTGGCAGCCAGTAAATGATGTGGACACTTTTTGACGCTTAGTGGCCCTATACTGGTGTTTCCCTACACTGTGGTTCCGGTTTCCCGATCGACCCTATTTTTTTCTGCCGACCCTATTATTTTTTCAACGCAATTGACCGTGCAACCCTATTTTCTCTGGGTGGTTGCAGGCTGCTCATACAGCATGCCAAAATGGCATCTGTTGTCACAATAATTATTTATTTATTTAATTCGCCTTGTACATATTACAGTGGCAAGGAATCTGCAACAGTGTAATTGTCAATTACTGCAGGCCCAAATTGCCTAAGTTTGTCCATAGGAAATATGCATCTCTACTTAATATTGATGTCGGGACTCTATACTGAAAATCGTCCAACAAAAAAAGCCCGCCAAAACCATGAAAAAAACGTTTTTTAAAATTTATTTCCGACCAACCTACCCAAACTGGAACCACAGATAATTTTTTAGGCCTGAGTAAAATCGGTTGATGTTAGACAGAGTAAAATAATAAAGTACGATGCCTCAGGGTGCATTGTCACTTAATTAAAGGGCTAATTAGAGGCACAGCCAGATAGCCTGGTTAACAGTAGAGTAACACCATTGGGTCATTTCAGAAAAGATCCACATGCACTCCCCCCACAGAGGAAATTTCTGCCTTCCAGAGGGGGAGACAAAATTGTTTCTGATAATAGTAAATGTATTAGGACATCCGAAGGGGGTAGGGGGGTTAAATTCCAATTTCCTCCGTGGGGGTGGTATGGATGTATTCTGCAGTGACCCATTGGCTGTGGATGTCGCTTTCCACGGCATGCTCTTCTTGGAAAATGTTGAAATCTAGAGTTCCTAAAATGGCATTTCCTACATTCCGGGGGAGGATTGCAGAAATTGCTATTTTGTTATAAATTTTGCATTTTAGACATTGGCATGTTTTAAAACTCATTATCTTATACAAACCATGAGAAAAAGTTCAGATTTAGGAAAGGCTTTTTGAAGATAATTTTAAACTATACAGTGTACAAAATAGGCACTATTTTAGTGGCAGGTGATTCCCCAGTTCACACATCCTCTTGTTCACTCCTCAGCCAGATCTGATACACCTAATGCATCCTGTTTTATTCTTTTGCTTTGTCTAATGCAAGATAGCTTAATTTACTGAATAGGGGGTATGGATATAGACAGGTTTTAAAGCCCTTTTCCCAAATGCAAACAATGCTGTTATACTGAGATCTGTAATTAACGTTTTCTGTAATTCACATTAAATTTGCAAGTCAAAATTCGTACCATATACTATGCATCAGAAAGATTTAAAAACGAAACAAAAAGTACCTTTTTGAACAGCGACGTCCAACGGCAACGGTAGCGTTGCCTGCTTTTCATTCTCTTTGGAAAGAATTTGGACACTAACTTTCATCTGATTTTTGCTCTTGTTAAAGTCATCTTTCAGATTAACCGGATTTTGTGTAACCTGTGGCTGTGGAACATTACACCGTATCGGTGTTTGAATCATCACTCATTGGTCGGATACACAGAATACACCTGTTGGAGTTACGAAGAAAGAAACAAAGAAACAACTCAATTTAATACAAAGAAACATTTCTAACGTTTGGTTTCTTCAAAATGTTCAAATCCTGTCAGTAACCTTTTTGACTGTTTGTTGGCAGTTCTCGTTGACTCGTTCACGTCATGCACACAATTCATAAACTGATAATGTTCAAGATAAAAATACTGCTCATTTAATTTAAGATTTGAGCTAGCGATGAGCCGACGACCAGTTTAATACAACGTATTTTCAATCAAATTTTTAATACAAAAATAATGTTTAATTAAAAAGACGGAATTTTTATTTTACTAACTACAAAAAACCTAAAATTGTTATAAAACATACCGGTTCTACCATTTTTCAGCTTTTTCATTAGTGTTTTAGTTGAGAATGAAAAGATAGCGATCCAGCCTTAGACAAACTGTAAGTACACAAAAACTCCCAGCCGTTGTTGACGCCATGAACGCTTTCTTTTTGGAAAGTTGAAAGCTCCTTCCCATGCTCTTTAAAAGTCTTAACCGCGCTGACCGCAGCAAGAAAAAGCAAGAATTTCCCCATGTAACATTGCTTTTAGTTCCCTCCCACGCTGCTAAATAATTATTGTGACAATAATGATTGTCTATAGACATTGTACTTTTGTAGTGATGTTCAGGACCAAGTAAAGAAAGTGTTTTGAGGAGAATGGCAAAGGCCGCAAAGCGCAAACTGACTTAACTGAGTCGTAAACGAATCAAGGCCATGGTGCTTGCTGGACAGATCAGTGACTGACCCATCAAATATTTCTGACCAAGATTTTACGACTTGTGGCGTCTGGATGGCATGCTCCCCCAGAAAGTTTTGTTTAATTTCCGATCCAGGGCAAACTCCGCATAAACAGCAACGCAATGATACTTGGGGTACACACACGAAATATTGACGTTTCAAGCGGCTGGAGATGATACGCAAATAAACTACACCGGACTCTCAATATTATTAATGCTGTTTCATTAGTATTTTCTATCGCTGTATAGTAACACCCAGTCGACAGCTATCTGCTATAGAGTTGTACGATAGCCCTAAACAACTCCTCGCAGACTAGATTGTGACAATAATAGCTTTCAAAAATACAGAAAACATGTGTTCCATTTATTATTTGAATATACTTAGTCTCTATAACTATCTGGGTTACAAAAACTGGTATCAATTTAGCCTTTAGCTCCTATTGCAGGGTTTTTTTAGGATTTTTTTGCTGGGCCCGTTTTTGACAGAAGATTGTACCCATAAGCTATACACTTGTACAGCAGGAAGTCTGGGGCCATAATATTGAAGTCGTTTGGGTTGAATTTGTGACGTGAATGTACAGACCGTACTCTTTCGACCCTCTCCCAAAGTGTACTCTTAAATGTTGAATCTCAGCAATGATGCATGATTGTGGAAAATGTTGATAATTACGGATGATCACTTACTGCAATTAACGTTTGATGACATAAATGAGTTTCAGAACTCAATTGAAGATTTTTACGGCCACAAAAAAGTCCTGAAAAAAAAGCCTGTATTGCGATTGAAGTGAGCGTATTCTGCATTTCAATATGCTGCAAAAATAATTCATGTATTCAGTAAAAATCTAAAATTTAACACCATTAATATAAAAATATTCAAAGATATGTATAACGGCCATGGCCCATGTATAACAGCTATGCACATGCATTATAATATTTATTACCATCGCCTATTTACCTACACTACACAGGGATGGATCCAACTTGTTCTGGCAGGGGGGGGTGCTGATCATGGTATATGGTGTGACCGTTGAGGGCTGGGTGCAAATCGCTGAGACAGTGTCCTGGGGAAAACCTGGTCAGGTTCCTAGCTGATCATAAAATGGGGGTGTGACCGTTGAACGTGGCAGGGTGCTTAGAGAGGCAACTGGCAGGATCTTAGATTCTAATTACCTTGTCAGAAAATTTTGAAAAATAAGTCTGTCTGAAAGTACGTTTACGGTTTTGCTAAATGTCGTCAGATAAGGTCAAATTTCATCTTTCAAATATCATATCAAATATTGAAAGGATCTCCAACGACATCAAAATAGCAAAATATTGGTAATGAAATTGGAACCCTGCTGCATTCCCCTGGGAAAGAGTGATGATTTTCACCACTCATACCAGTTAATCCATCCCTGGCATTACAAACTACCCTTGTAAGAACTATTTTGTCTCATTTAGAATATGCTGCAATCTTGCAAATGTTATAAAAGATCAGTTATTATAAAAGATCAGTTATTATATAACGTATACATAGCAAAAATATCTATAGTACAAATTATTTGTTTTAGAAAATAGTTTCCACAAAGCTGTTCTCATGGTGACGCATCAATTTTCAGGAAGAAGTTCGTACAATTCTTCAGCATCTTCTCCTAATACAAAAATGTTACAAATTTATGAAACACCCAAAAATTGCCAGTGGAGTACGAGTGTCAGTTTTACAGGCTAACCATTTTTTACAGTCGATTTCACAAAACTTTGACCAAATGTTCCGAACTTCGTTGCGAAGTTCGGAAGTTCATATTGGAATGCACAACCCAATTTGTAAACAAAGTCCCTGATTGGTCCGTGAAGTAAAAGAAGCCAATCATATGCGTAGTTTACGAACTGGTTTGTGAATCTCAGTATGAACTTTTGAACTTCGCAACAACTTGCAGGGCGCGAAATAACGGCTGGAGGGTCGGCGGTCAAGGTTACCGGCCAACTCAATTTTAGATTGGACATACCAAATTTCTGGCCGGTCAAATTATTCAGCTTAATGCAAAGCCTAGTAAAGTATACCCCTAAAAATGTGACCATTTTCCCAGTATAGCAGTACAAAAAGTCTTACTATAATCAGTAATTAAAAATTCCTTCACATAAAACAGCTTGTACTGGGCTAAAAGCATGGTCTTAGCTCTTAAGCCAAAGGCATGGTCATGGCCCATGGGCTTTGTGACGTACTGCGTGCGAAAACTGGTGTACATTGAAGTTGTTTTCCTGCAAAATATTCGACAACATGCATGTTATGGTTCTTAATTATAATACTGTACTTGAACACTTTATTTTGATCATTATTATAAAATGAAGATTAGTTTGTTCTTTTACCAAATGAAGATTAGTTTGTTCTTTTATTAGTTTGTTCTTTTACAAGGTAAGAATTTGACCCGACAACTCCGCATTCTGGCCGGACATTGTCCGTTGACCGGCCGTTATTTCGCGCCCTGACTTGCGAACTTCGCAACGAAGTTCGGAACATTTGTAGTCAATTTTCGTGAAATCGACTATAAAGGCTGGTTTACACCAGTAAAGTTTTTGTGATCAACGTCTTTGTGATCACAGTAGGAATTTTGCATGGGTAAATTTTTGAAGGATTTGTAGGAAATTTTTGAGGGTACTGACTCATTGTTTAATACTGTGTCAGTTCCCTCAAATCCTCAAAACTGAGAATTTACCGATGAAAAATTCCTACTGTGATCACAGAAACTTAATTTGGTAGTGTACACCAGCCTCAAGTGGCAAGCAAGAGTTACATTAATTCACACTATATAATATGTGGAAACACGTGACATACCTGCTACGTCATCATAAATTTCTGGATCATCTAATAATATATGGAATAAATTAATATTGACGTAATGAAATACCCTGGGTATAAAATCACATTAATATTCACATGAAGTTAGTGAATATTAATTTAATTTTAATAAACCAATTCGACGCAAGTTAACAGACGTCAATTCGGCGAATGCGAGCGGCGAATGCTCACGGTTGGGACTAAGTTTCCACGAACATGAACAATCACAGTTCTAGGGATAAGGTAACGGAGATTTCTGGCTTTTGGCGCCTCCACTGTCGACTGGCTCTCGTGCAGTGACAAAACCTGCTTGGCTCACTCGCACGATGGCAAGACAATATGGTGGCAGGGCAACGTAGTAAGCCTTCCTTTCGATTAAGTTTGAGCTGCGTCCATCGTTTTTAGCTGCAAAGAAAGGTGATTTGCACGCCAAGGGACTGAAGATGGGCCATGATTCAATTAATTACGTGGCTCGTTGTTTGAAGGGCGGTTACCGGAATCTGCTGTGACAGTTGTGTGCAGGAAAGCGTGAGCAAGCGCAGAGGCGATTTAGCCTGACCCAGACAGCACGTATGAGGGGTGTGCCCAGTAGGTTTAAAGAAGAATCAGCGCGAAACCTACCAATTAAATGGTTAAGAATCAAGGTCTTTCAATAGGGAAGAAAACTGGTGTATTTGGAGAAAATCCTTGAAGACCACAGGAGAGAACCAGACACGACTCTAATACGAGTTTTGAAAGAGCGGGGAAGTCACCCATCAAGTAAGAATACTCAAAATGCCGCTTAACTCAGTGAACAGCAAACTAACCCCGTGCCTGCCACCCGTGCTGTCACTCACCCCTTGTCTGCCACCCATGCTGTCCCTCACCCCGCACCTGCCACCTGTGCTGTCACTCCCCCCGTGTCTGCCACCTGTGCTGTCACTCGCCCCTTGTCTGCCACCCGTGCTGTCACTCACCCCTTGTCTGCCACCCATGCTGTCCCTCACCCTGCGCCTGCCACCTGTGCTGTCCCTCACCCCGTGTCTGCCACCCGTGCTGTCACTCACCCCGTGTCTGCCACCCGTGCTGTCCCTCACCCTGTGCCTGCCACCCGTGCTATCACTCACCCCTTGTTTGCCACCCGTGCTGTCCCTCACCACTTGTCTGCCACCTGTGCTGTCCCTCACCCCGTGTCTGCCACCCATGCTGTCACTCACCCCGTGCCTGCCACCTGTGCTGTCACTCACCCTGTGCCTTCCACCTGTGCTGTCCCTCCCTCTTGTCTGCCACCCGTGCTGTCACTCACCCCGTGTCTGCCACCCGTGCTGTCCCTCAACCCGTGCCTGCCACCCGTGCTGTCCCTCACCCCTTGTCTGCCACCCATGCTGTCCCTCGCCCCGTGTCTGCCACCCGTGCCGTCCCTCTAAAAATAAAACTCTAATAACCGTACCTGTAGGGGGCTTGGGCGCACTTTGTGTCGGGGGAGGTGGTGGGGAAGTTACAGGAGGGGTGGGAATATGATTTCCATTGGATGATTGAATAATTCGCATTTTAGAAGCTGGAACCTCTTCATAAAGATCTTCTCCATCATCAGCCGGTTCTTTCTGAAAAATAAAAACCTATCATTAATATCTTAAACATGTGGGTCCTGTGTGGGTAGACAGGGTAGTATACAACAAGTTTTCGTAGTTGTCTCTAAACAACTGACAAATATCTCAAACACGCTAGCTTTGGATAGGCAGTATGCTACAATGAGCTGCCATTGTTTGTGTGTGAACCAGACTTGTATTTAAATTTGCGCAGTATTAAGAACAGGCCATTTCCAAATTACGCTCTTGTTGTCAAGAACACTAACGCCAAGTCGAGGCTTCGTGTTAAACTCATTATTTGCACGAAGTCTCGTTCTCAGGCTATTGTCTGTCGACATTCGACCGTAATTTGGAAATTGCCCAGATTAGTGCGCAAAAAACGTTTGCTGCTGTAATATGCGGGTAAAATAATCCAAAATGCTTAATATTAAAGGGTTAGTGTCACACCATGGTAATGCAGCCTCAAATTCGTGGTGGCAGCCATTTTATGGGCCGAGTCGATCAGTAAAATAGATCAACAGATCTTGACAGCTTTTTGTAATCCGTCGTATAAGGAAAAGCCTGGGTACGAGATCGATTTAAACCATCCTTTGAGATTTCTTGCTTCTTTTATCTGATTCTTATTGGAAATTTACCAAACAAGGAATTTTTATCGTTATTTGACGATTTTCGGTAAAATAAAAACAACAAAAGCCCTCAATACTTTATTTATTTAGCTTTGCCAACTAGGGCAGGGTCACCACAACAGCATATGCCAATTACTGTGGGCCTTTTTTTTACCTAACCCACCCTGTCAACTTTCCCTGTGGGAGGAAACCGGGGTACCCGGGGAAAGCCCACGGCTTTCGGCAGAGCGTTGGCTTTTACTCTTTTCACATGGGGACTGGGTTCGAGTCGCACTGAGAAGGTACTTAGTGAGACTCGAACCTGCAGCCTCAGAGGTGAGAGGCAGGTGCGCTAACCACTTGGCCACCGAAGCCCCTTAAATAATAAAAATAATAAGCCCTTTAATACCTAAAATAATAAGCCCTTAAATAATAAGCCCTTTAATACCGTGGTGTGACACTAATACAGTATCTTATCCAGGCGTACAGTATCTTATCCTGGCGTACAGTATCTTATCCTGGCGTACAGTATCTTATCCTGGCGTACAGTATCTTATCCTGGTGTACAGTGTCTTATCCTGGTGTACAGTACTACAGTATCTTATCCTGGCGTACAGTATCTTATCCTGGGGTACGGTATCTTATCCTGGGGTACAGTATCTTATCCTGGTGTACAGTATCTTATCCTGGCGTACAGTATCTTATCCTGGCGTACAGTATCTTATTCTGGCGTACAGTGTCTTATCCTGGCGTACAGTATCTTATCCTGGTGCACAGTATCTTATCCTGGTGTACAGTGTCTTATCCTGGCGTACAGTATCTTATCCTGGCGTACAGTATCTTATCCTGGTGCACAGTATCTTATCCTGGTGCACAGTATCTTATCCTGGCGTACAGTATCTTATCCTGGCGTACAGTATCTTATCCTGGTGTACGGTATCTTATCCTGGCGTACAGTATCTTATCCTGGTGTACGGTATCTTATCCTGGTGTACGGTATCTTATCCTGGCGTACAGTATCTTATTCTGGCGTACAGTATCTTATCCTGGTGTACAGTGTCTTATCCTGGTGTACAGTATCTTATCCTGGTGTACGGTATCTTATCCTGGCGTACAGTATCTTATCCTGGCGTACAGTATCTTATCCTGGCGTACAGTGTCTTATCCTGGCGTACGGTATCTTATCCTGGCGTACGGTATCTTATCCTGGCGTACAGTATCTTATTCTGGCGTACAGTATCTTATCCTGGCGTACAGTATCTTATCCTGGTGTACAGTATCTTATCCTGGTGTACAGTATCTTATCCTGGCGTACAGTATCTTATCCTGGTGCACAGTATCTTATCCTGGCGTACAGTATCTTATCCTGGTGCACAGTATCTTATCCTGGTGTACAGTGTCTTATCCTGGTGTACAGTATCTTATCCTGGCGTACAGTATCTTATCCTGGTGTACGGTATCTTATCCTGGGGTACGGTATCTTATCCTGGGGTACGGTATCTTATTCTGGCGTACAGTATCTTATCCTGGTGTACATATAGGTTATCATATAAGGAATGAGGTGATATCAGTTTTATCGCTCAAGGGATGCGAGCGCAGCGAGCGAGGGACAATTGTGATATCGTCCCGAGAGCGATAAAACTGATATCACCGAATCCCGAGTACGATAACCTATTTATTATATACTTGTACCTTTATCAGGGTTTGACACCCAAAGTAAACAGTTTTGAAAAAATAGGATCATTTTAGAATTCAAAACAATTCATCATTTACTGAACAAATATGATTTTAGAAAATAAATAGACCATTCATATAAATAATATACAATTTAAGTCTTTCGTTTTGTATTATCGTTCTTGTTTTCTTCGATAAACTGTCCACATCAACCAACACGAACCTCGAGTCGGCCATCTTTGTTTTGACAAGGCGCGAAATTTAGCGGGACAAAAAACGATATCCGGGACAAAAAACGATATCCGGGACAAAAAACGATGTCAGGGACGATATCGTTTTTATGTCCCGCTGCTTCCTACCTGATAAAGGTACAAGTATGTGATAAAGTATCTTATTCTGGTGTACGGTATCTTATCCTGGTGTACGGTATCTTATCCTGGTGTACGGTATCTTATTTTGGTGTATGGTATCTTATCCTGGCGTACAGTATCTTATTCTGGCGTACAGTATCTTATTCTGGTGTACGGTATCTTATCCTGGTGTACGGTATCTTATCCTGGTGTACGGTATCTTATTTTGGTGTACGGTATCTTATCCTGGCGTACAGTATCTTATTCTGGCGTACAGTATCTTATTCTGGTGTACGGTATCTTATCCTGGTGTACGGTATCTTATCCTGGTGTACAGTATCTTATCCTGGCGTACAGTATCTTATTCTGGTGTACGGTATCTTATCCTGGTGTACGGTATCTTATCCTGGTGTACAGTATCTTATCCTGGTGTACAGTGTCTTATCCTGGTGTACAGTGTCTTATCCTGGTGTACAGTGTCTTATCCTGGTGTACAGTATCTTATCCTGGTGTACAGTGTCTTATCCTGGTGTACAGTATCTTATCCTGGTGTACAGTATCTTATTCTGGTGTACGGTATCTTATCCTGGTGTACAATATCTTATCCTGGTGTACAGTATCTTATTCTGGTGTACGGTATCTTATTCTGGTGTACAGTATCTTATCCTGGTGTACAGTATCTTATTCTGGTGTACAGTATCTTATTCTGGTGTACAGTATCTTATTCTGGTGTACAATATCTTATCCTGGTGTACAATATCTTATCCTGGCGTACAGTATCTTATTCTGGTGTACGGTATCTTATCCTGGTGTACAGTGTCTTATCCTGGCGTACAGTGTCTTATCCTGGTGTACAGTATCTTATCCTGGCGTACGGTATCTTATCCTGGTGTACAGTATCTTATCCTGGTGTACAGTATCTTATCCTGGGGTACAGTATCTTATTCTGGCGTACAGTATTTTATCGTGATGTACAGTATCTCATCCTGGCGTACGGCATCATATCCTGGCGTACAGTATCTTATCCTGGCGTACATATATCTTATCCTGGTGTACAGTATCTTATCCCGATGTACAAGTATGTATTGGAATAAATACATTTAACGATACGTTTGTATTTTGTAATATCCATAAAGATGTAAGACCAACCTCTATTTTGTCGATGTCAATAAAACCATCTAAAAGAAATAACCATGATTTAATGCAATTAATATAGAAGCACAGTATATAAAAGATGAAATGACAGGCCAACGGGCACTCGTTGAGGCAGACTACTTAGTCTAAATGTCACCCTCAGTACATAACGAGTGCATGAGAAAAATTAATGCACGCTAAATGTTGCTTCGGGCAAAACTGTCCATTTTCGTACCTTTTAACACAGACTAAAACAACCTAGAAATTGGTTGTCTCATTGTTTCAGATTCAATTTGAACCTGAGACAACCAATGTATGTTTCATTTATTGTTTTTACAGTGAAGATAAAAAGAAAGTTTAGGGTCAAATTATTCCATAATCAATTTGATAACGCTCGAAAACGCCCGAGAAATGTTAGCCAAAATATTAATATCAATATTATCATTTCCTTTTACCTATTGAATATGGAAATTCTTGCATCGACACGATTGTTTTTAAATCAATCAAATAATCCAATATTCTCAAGCCAACATTTCATGACTAAAATATGGGAGACAGCATTTTTTTTTTCATCTGAGTAGTTAAATTTCAATAAATTTATACCATGTTGAAATGCGGTTGTTGCATATAAGAACTAATATATTAAACATATAAAACCAACATACTCAATTTAAAACTTATACTCAAATTTATGTATTTCAAACTAATATTTTATATATTAGTTCTTATACAGGCATATAAGAACTAATATATAAAACCAACATACTCGAAACGAAGTATCTTGCGCGCTCAAGATATGAATATTCAACAATACAGTGTGGTTTGATTCTCTGATCCAAGTTAACGTCATTAATTTTCCAGAGCATCAACAAAAAAACCAGGAACTCATTTTTATGTTGAAATTTGTGTGCACGAAAATTTTTAACTGGTTTAGACGGTTAGGTCGTGAGTTACAACGAGGCTTTAGTGACGTAGCCGGCAGAGCAAGCGTCTTTCACCTCTCTCGCTACGGACTCAACGTGGGTTTTCTCAGCGTTCTCTGGTTTCCTCCCACAGGGAAAGTTGACAGGGTTGGTTAGGATAAACACAGTTAAGAAAGTGTAATATCACAATTGTTGTAAAAATAAAATAGTCTAGGCTAAGTGTGTGATTAGAGAAGCGTAATACTTGATGTAAAGGGCATTTGATTATATCCACAGGTAAATTTGTGCTATAGAATTTCAATTCTGGAATTCATTCTTATATGTAATCTTTACAAATCAATAACGTTATCTCGGATCAGAGAATACTTCAAAATCTTGATTTTGAAATATCGAAATATTAATAAATAAAACAGCAGTCTTATTTATTAGTCAAATCCTAAGAGCATAAAAAACTTCTAATCGGAACATGTTTTCTTTATATTTCCTAGAATTGTCGACTAGAAATACATATCGCAAACTTACACAGTCCTTGTTTGTTCCTCACAAGCCATTTGTTATTCGGATTTGGTTTTCCTTTTCTTATGATGTCAAATTCTTCACCAATCAATGCTGTTATATCCATCCTATTCCCAGCTATATCCTCTGCCGCAATACATGTACCTAGAGATTTCTCAGAACCCTTCACCTGGAACGAAATATAAAATTGTCAGTCCGATGTATTACTGTAACTCTGTGTCATGTTTAAGTGCTAAATAATACCCTATTCGTAATGCATATAGTCTATAAAGATATGATGGTCTCGAAACTAAACAAAAGTCAATGTATGTTTTTGTCGGAGATTATGTTAATTTGTGCAGGGTCACGGTGATTGAGCTCATTGTATTTTCGCATAATGAAGTAATCATCCAATAGAGATAACTTGAGATGAAACGTGCGACCACTACGATGAATAATATTTAATGAAGTTGAGACAAAAGATTTGTGTATGGTGAGGTTCAGTTCAACATTAAACAAACGTCTTCTATTTTGTAGCTTTGAAGTTTGCCAGACGTCCAGACCATCATATCTTGACTGACAATGCGTAATGTTATTACTTCAATAAAATGTTCTATATATGCCAACTTACAGCTTATACAAAGGAAGAGCCTATACCGATACTAAATATCGATACTTTCGTCTATACTTGCAAAAGTATTGGTAATTTAATTCAATACCACTTGAGCGTGCGATGTCTTTATGAGTCCCTCTGCATTTCCCTAAATGCTGACCAACCTTTGGTCAGCATTTATAAAAATGTAGGGATTTGCAGAGGGGTGTATGTTAGTGTAGGGAAAACTTTCATCATAATGTAAGATTTAACGTAAGGCCGAAAAATTAGTTGCATAAACTTGCACTTTAATATTTCAAATCCGACTATGAGGACTGGACTGAAATCTAGTCCAGTCCGAATTGGAGGATTTGAAATGACATCTCATGCGATGAATTAATGAGGTGAATTAATTTTGATCATGAGGTGAATTAATTTTGATCCAGTCCAAGAACTGAATTAATTTTAATCTAGTCCTAGGATTGGATCAATATTCTTCACCAGGTATCCAGTATTATCATGTGAGCAAAATAAAGCAATATGGTTGGCTAATTTACTCATGTATTATTAATTAGTTTGAATATAAAACGTTCTTATGCTTATCCTGTTTCCACTTACTCTACAATCTGGATCAAACGAGGATAAGAGTTGGCAGTCACGTGACCTTGGTTAGTTGTTCTTAATGCTTTCCTGACACTATCATGTATTTTATTTAAGTTAAAACACAGTTGGAACACCAATCATTATTTTGTTAATCTGGAGCTTGAAATGTGACAATTCACCCTCGTTTGACCAGGGCTTAAATATTTGTTTCATTTCATGAATTTTCTTTCTGTTTCCTTATTTTTACTATTTTTCTGTTTCCTACTATTTTACTATTTGTAAATGTCTTTATGATCTGACTTCAATAAAATATTTTCCACTTACACTAAATCTTCGTTTCATCTCACTAACTTTCTTCTCCCGTTCTTTATCTCGTCTCTTTCGTTCCCTTTCCTCCTTTTCTTTTTCTTCTTTCTCCTCCTTTTCTTTCCGTTTTCTCTCTTTTTCTTTCTTCTTCTTGTCCTCTTTACCCTGATCCTTTGCAGGCAGTGTAGGCGGAGCACTGGTAATGAGAAATTCACGTTTGATCAAAGATGGTTCAAGATAACCAACATTCGTTCTATACAGGAGTCAAGAACTTCCAAATAGTAAACTAATGCACCCATGGTGAGTCAAAAGATTGAGTAAAATTACTCAAATCTATGAGCAAATTTATTCATTTTTTAAGCGTAGAACGTAAATCTTCACTCAAAACATTGAGTAAATTTGAAACTTTAATAAAAAATTGAGCAAATTTCTCAACAATTTGAGTCATTTTACTCAAAATGTTGAGTCATTGTGGGTCCATTATTTTACACAAGTTTTTAAAATAATCAGGGATATTTATGCAGTGAATAAGAATGATCGTGCAGCAGATGGTCAACCAACAGTTATCAGAATGAAAAACTGAGTACGTTTTCTTCAATAAATGTGTACGATGCTTTAATTTGGAGGCAAATAAATAGAATTGAGTGATGCAACATTTTCTTCCCAAAACAGTCTGACCGAACCAGTTTTCACTTGAACTTCTTCATTGCCGGCTGACAATAAAAACTTACAATGGATTACAGTGTCCGCCTCCAGCCTAGACCTAGGCCTTTACTCGGCTGGTTTGGTCAATTTCGAGCTAGCATTTGGTAAGTATTGCCATTCTCGTGTGAAAATGCGCTAAATATTAAAAATACGAATAAAAATAAAAATAGAAAGCCTAGGCCTACGATGGTCCGCCTGAATTTCAAGCTATTTTTTCATGCGCACTCAAGTAAATTCGGGAAGGGTCCATATGTCATTTGTCTGGAGGTAAGCGGCAACCCTTCTAAAATTGTCCATTGATTTTTATAACCCAATTGAAACTTTTCGTTAACCTAGGATTAAGCTAATCAGATTTTGAACAATCGGTCACTGAGGAATATCCTATACGCTCGAAACGTCAATGTATTTATATTGTTAATTAGTTGAAACAAAAACGGAAACCCTTATGGTGTTGCTTACGTTTCTGCAGGCGGATCTTTACGCTGTTCCTCTTGATTTCCTAATACTGGTTCATAAATATCTTCACCAAATGTTTCATCTTGTGCACCCGACATGAGATTATCCTGAGAAAAATATTGAAACTCATAAACACGTGACAAAATATTAAAATACGTGCACGTTGTCTTCTGGTAAATCAATCAAACTGAGAAAAAAACCCTGAGAAAATACTGATCAAAGTTGAATGCAAACGGTGAGTTGTGTGGGATATTTGTTATGAACATAGAGATACAATTGTAGTAATAACATAGTAGGCCTACGTTATTTTCGAATTATGGTAGAATGCCCAGAGGCCTCGCACAAAGTTGCAAATTGTCTCTATGGCAAAGTTTAGCATGAAAAGCCTTGACTTGGCGTTATTGTTCTTCACACTAGAGCGTAATTTGGAAATGCGTTATTAGCCTTCGACCAGGACGCGCGTTCGCTCTTTTGAGTGGCAAAACTGCGCAGCAACAAAGGATGACAACAAGGGAAGGAGTGATTATTACTGTGTTTTTTACTTCTCGTCGATAAATTCCTCCTTCGCTTGATGCCGTCTATTTTCACCGTGCAGGTTGCCATGCATCCAAAGATGGCGGAGAATGCCTGCTTGCATGGCGTAATTAAAGCCGCGGATTGATAGAGTTTCAACTACGTGAAAAATATAAGCAGAACTTTGACGTTTCGAGCGCCTTCCTTCGTTGGGAAGTTACTAACTTAGTCCACTAATTACGTCTCGACGAAGCGCCTTCACTCGAAACGTGGAAGTTCTGCTTATATTTATCAGGGATTGGATCTCTATCCCATTCTTACTGATAGATGCAAGTATACTCGTAGTTTATTCACTGTTGCGAGTTCAAGAGACGCACACGTTTTCCTTGACAAGTTTTACTTGTTCCTATATACGGCAAAGGAGTTGTTCAAAAGCTGGTCATGGGCAAGTAATTGCGCAGTACGTCACTGCGCACTCATCGTCGAGCGGCCATTAAATCTAGTTATTTTGGCATTCGCTTTCGAAATTTCGGTATTGTAAACAGTTTCAGCTGTTTTTAATTCTATGGGAACCAGCTTTGAACGAAAATAATCTTTGAAATCGTTTACGTACTTAAATAGCACGGGTTCTTAAAATTTGTCAACGAATTTGTCAACTAGCCTACGTAGCAGCCGATTGTTTTGGGGAGGAGTAAAGGGAAAAAAATTAAGGGGGAACGGAAGAAAAACCGGCTGCTGGCTACTTCTCAAGGAAAACTTGCTCGAATTAATGAAACAAGGTTCTTACCGTACAAGCAGTATCATCATAAAAATCTTCTGAAGGCTCAGGCGCGTTAGAATTCTACAAAAAAAACAGCTTAATGCGGTGATTCGTATTACAAAATCTAAAATCGTAGAGCAATTCTGTGGTGGAATTTTGAGCCTGCGAACAGGCCCGTAACCCATAGAAGGTTCCCCGGCTAAGCCACCCTCGTAACCCATAGGAAGTTCACCGGCTAAGCCACCCTCGTAACCCATAGGAAGTTCACCGGCTAAGCCACCCTCGTAACCCATAGGAGGTTCCCCGGCTAAGGAAGCTTGAGGTGCTGAATTATGTTAACTAGCATTATATTCTGATCCGAAGGAATGTAGTTTTTGTAACCTCCGCCAAGTAATGCAGACTCATAAAATAAAGATTAAAGTTCATTGAAAAGACTTAATTAGTGTATAGCTATTTAGTTAATCAAGTTTCAGAGAATTGGGTTAGAGGAGGTTGACATTGCACCCTTCTGTTGCTGCAAATTTTAATCCTTTGAATTTTTTATCTTACATTTCGTGCCAATTTACTTGGTTTATAACCTATCAGATATGAATACTTCCATGATTGTGAAATTATTGCTACAGCTTTGTTACACATGTTCATTCACCTACTATTCCAAGTCCTTCAAAAATTATTTTGGGGGGGGTGCCATCGCCCACCATTAGTGCCCTCCCCCCACTGAGAGAATTCAGATAGGAATAATTGAATAAAGAATAAGTCGTATATTAAAAGAAATATAGCTGTAGATCTTACGGCACAGGCTGTGTCATCATAAAACTCTTCAAGAGCATCATTAGAGGCCTACAAAAAAGAAATTAATCATTGATTTACTCAAAACAAATTGGAGGCAATTGATAGGTACGGGAAAAACAAGTTGCGCTGAAACACTTTAAGCTGTAGTTCTTACCGAACATGCGGTATCGTCATAGAAATCTTCAGTTACACTGTGAAAAATGAAATTAAATTATCTTAACTGATTTTTGACCAGACATGGCAAAATTGGAACTTGTCAAATTATGTTGACAATTGTCTTGTATTGTACTAATTGCATAGTTGACAAGTTCCATTCAAAGATATTCTTATTTAATACAAATTGGTTCATTATCACCTAAATTCCTTATAATTACCTTTCAGGAATTTCCTCTTCACTTTTTTTCCTCCCTGAGCCTACAAACATGACGAAATATTCTCGGTTTAAACAGTACATGCAGGTAGGATAAGTATAGCTCCAAATTATTTCACAGACGAAACGGAAATTTTCTAAATTCGTTATTACTATAATTATGTACAGTAAATGAACGGACATACCTGGTCTTGTGGGTTTCTTTGGAATGGGAGGAGCATCTTGGACTGAAGAAAATGAATGATAATTAACTTAAAGGATTCTAACTATTGTTTACCTATAGTATTGTTTCTTGATGATTTATTTTAGTCCATTGCAATTCATCGGAGCCAGACACATGCTTGATTCGATTCGAAAGCTATAGCTGTCACAAATTTTACATTATTTTATACTTTATGTATTACAAGGCAAATAAACAATTTTTCAACAGAGACTGTCATTTACGGCAAAATGTAAAAGCTATTTTAACATTGGGAACAATTCACGCAAGGGAAATTATAGCCCACTGAAATGCACAAAAAAGCACTATAAAAGTCATGCAGGCTTGTTGCTAAACTTTGGTATTTTTAACATTTAATTTCTGCTTATACTATACTTTGTAAAACTGTTAGTCTTGAAGAATTCTATAATGCGGCAGTGATTACCTTGGTTCACATTAAATTTGGAAGAAAAAAGAATGACAGCTATATTTCGAATCGGTCTATATGAGGGTTAGTTTTTGGTGAGGGAGAAAAGCCGAAAACTTGAGCAAAAGAACAGGAGCAGCGGCGACCATCCCTGCCCATTGAATGGAATCGGACAAGACTACATTTTGAGAAATATAAGGTCTTTTTTATTTGTTTAGTTTGCGATATTTTGCGACGTTTTGAATCCGAACTGGCCCAATAAACATTATATAAGAAAATTCCATACCGCTTTCCAGGACGATTTGGTTATTTTTGAAAGTTTCTATACATCAGCGCGCAGCAGCATGTCTTTGTAGTCTCATCACAGTATCCGAGATCTCAGATGTATAAACACAACGTAGAGTAAAAATAACTGCACGGCTAGATCCCGCTTTCCCGATCAGCCCCGCTACCATATATATACGGCCTCGTAGTCACATTTGAACCATATTAGATGGCGGGTAAATTTTTTGACAATTTGTTCAACGTATTAAAAGGATAAAATTACCTGCAGGTGGTGATGGGTCATCGTGTTTCTCAGGTCTTTGTGGACAACTTGTTCCTAATAATAAAGACACTCTATTAATCTATTACAGCATAATAATTATCTTTATTTATAGATTTGGAATACAGTCTTGAGTTGCACCTAAGGAATAGGAGACATTGGTTATTTAGTGTGCTATACTTAAAGATGAGGTCAAGTCTGTTCTGCGCATGTGCTATGTGACGGCCCTCTGATGTAAGCAATCAGCTGTCGCCTCGTGTTTTATATCTGGTAAAACACCTTAAACACGGACTGCGGGTGTTTCAAATGGTTTAAAAAACGACCCAACTTATAAGTTCATTGACGAAGTAATTTTAAAAATCAACATTGTCTAAGCCGAAAAAATCAAAGCTAAAGTTTATGGAAATTAATCGGATCATGTTTCCTTTCCTATTCCACGAGGGCTGCAGTGCACATCAATTCCTTGTCAGCATGCATACTCACGCAACAAAATTATTACAAGGAAAAGAAATACGCGTCCCTATAAACACTAAGCAGAGACAAAACAAGAACAAGGATATAAAACACAAACCTAGATATTTCTTGAGCGATGGTTTTAACAGCCCAAACTTTGGAGGTTTCTGTGGCGGGTCACCAAGCGCAAATGCTGGAGGTAACGGCTTTAATTCTGGTGTCCGTGCGTCTTTGTTACTGTCAACGATCTTGGGGCTACAGGGGAGAGATTAGTGTATTATTATATTTTACAGAACTGGGCTCGGTTGTACGAAGACCGGATAGGGCTATCCACTGGATGGTGATTTTTCAACCGTTGTGAAATTGCTTGAAAAGTTATAAAACTACGAATATATGGACTCACAATTAATAAAACGAAGCTTTAATTTATAAATACTAAAGTTTAACCCAGGTTTTACCAATCAACGAAACATTTTTAGAAAGGTTGAAAAAATCACAATCCGGTGGATATAGCGTTATCCTGCTTTCGTACGACCAAATCTTGGTTTCTTACCAAGAAATAATTTCAAGTTATTTTCCATCCGTCAAAGTTAAGAAATGTGAAGCAAATATACGCAGAACATAGAAAGTTAATCAACATTGTCAGGTTTGACAATGGTTTTGAAATAAATGCAAAATAATGAGCTGAAAGAAATGATAAAAGAAACCAAGAGCTAGTACTACAGTGCTGTGCTCTGGAGCATGAGGGAGAAAAGACAAAGTAGCATATTTACGGCTATGCATGGGCCTGAATTGCGCTACTTTATAACAAGGGTAATTTAAAAAGACATATTAAAATATCAATATCTTATAAGTTATAACGCATCTTATAACGTTGTCTAACTTTCTGCAACACGCCCGTTATAAAGGAGTTCGCAAACCGCTTCGTTTTCACTAGTGGTAAACAAGTGCTTCACATGCGCGTAGACATACAGTACTATTCTTGAGTAAATACCAAGGCTTGTGATTCTGAACAGACTAACAAACTCGCGCAGCGAATATAATTATATAAAGCAACGCAGAGAACAGCGGCTCCCCACGCGCTCTCTTCCTTTGCCCCCCCTCCCCCCCGCCGCGCGATTTCTTTCATTCGTGTGTGCCACATGATATCTGATTCTCCCACAGTCTCTCAAATTTGCTTCGAAAAATTAAGACCATGCATGTAGTCTGCAAGGCAGGCACTTGCTAGTCCGAACAATACGACGCAAGTGCACGCTTTTCTTTTTATAAAAAAAAAACAAAGAAACGACTGGGAACGAGCATCGTATCGACAATATCATGAATATTTGTCGAGTCGACAACGCAGTCGTGTTGATTCAGCACTATTGGACATGTATGAAAAACGTCTGGGGTAAAAAGACTCATAACTCCCGCCGAAACGTCGAAGTTCTGCTTGTATTTTTCAGGTAGTTGTATCTGCCGCAATCCGCAGTTATCTTGTTAAGGTCTCAACCCAAACTGCAGGCACAGACCCTTCATAAAAATACGACACACTAGCCAACTACTAGGCTATTTCTACGTCGTGTAGAATTGTTTACAAAAGTCATTACGAAATTTGCATTTCTTTCTCCCTTGAGTATATAAACTTTTTCTCAAGTTACACTGACAACATTGAGAATGATAACATGTCTGACTTGTAAAGATAACTCGTACCTTAATAGTAAGATCATGTGTAATTGTTCAACGATATTATGTTGTATTGTATTCATCTCAATCCTTGTTACTTTGGACAGGATTGCATGAATTCTGTTCCTGAGTTTGGGAAATTGCAACTCCTACGTCTCATGCTGACCTCAGCTGCATTATGATTGGTTAAAAAGATACGGCAAAACAAATACAGTAAGCAATATCACAAAACTACTTGTATATAATCACAGTATCAAAAAAATTGTTACAGTTCAGGAGGGTTGTTTTTAAAAACCACTGCAAATTCATATGGTGCAAAGGTGTTTTATGAATATCAAAGTACCAGACAATTTGATGTAAATGAAATAATTTGATGTACAACGTGAGACCTCTGAAACCAATTGGACTTTCTGCTGTGACATTGTTGCCTTTCTCGCATAATTTTAAACTTTGTCTTTGCACTGGACATATCTTGTGAAGCATGCGTTCAGTATTTTTAACTGATTGCATTGTAAATACTTAAGTATTAAAAATGTATCATCAATCAACAACATTGTTAAAACAAGATCATTACATGAATTTTTTTCTGCGTTGGTGTAATGTACTCAGGTGAATATGATGCTTGTGATGTTACTCTGAGTGTATATCCACACCGGGCAAGCTTGAAAAATATGTCTGGCCACGGTAGGAATCGAACCTACGACCTTTGGAATACTAGCCCAAAGATACAGTTCTTGTTTTGCCTTCGTAGGTTCGATTCCAACCGTGACCAGGTATATTTTTCAAGCTTGCCTGGTGTGGATATACGCTCAGAGTAACATTACAAGCATCACTGCATCAAGATCATTACATGCATGATAACATTATACTACATGATCACAACATTATTACAACATAATCCCAACACTGTTACAACGTAATAACAATATTATTACAACATAATCACAACATTGTTACAACAAAATCACAACATTGATACAACAACATCATATATCTACTTGAAAATTATAATTTACCCCACAAACAGCTTATTAATAACAGCTTGGGTTTATGCATTGTAAAGATCTACAACTATATACGAAATTGATATTGAGCTCTAGACAAACATTGGAACATACTGGTCACCTGTTATAAAAAATTGGCCCCCTTTTAGACAAGTCAAAACTGCATTAGCATTACGGGGTTTTTGTTGCGCATTACTTACCGGCCATTACAATTTCATGATATTATACTTACTTTGGTTTATTGATTACACTTGGTGGTCTTGCACGTGTTGTTCCTGTGTTTTGATTACTATTAGCATTCACTGGTGGTTTAATTGGGACAGTTGGTTTTGCACTAGTGACAGGTTTCTTACTAGCCACAGCTGGTTTGCCGGGGACAGGAGGTTTTCCAGGAGAACCATTTTGAAACATTTTTGAACGATCTTTTATAGATGGAGTTCTTGTTTTGCCTTCACTATTATTATTTGCATTATCTTCACTTTGAGTGCTCTCTGCATGTTCATCTTTGGTAGGTTCAGCTACTGGTTTTGTTGATTTTAATTTTACTTTAAAGAGTTCTCCTTCTTGGGGTTTTTCATCCCCTTTACTAGCAACAGGAGCTTTCGGAGGAGGCGCTCGACGTAAAGTTGTGAGTTTTTGTTGTAACTCGTTTGTACAAAGTTCCATGTTTATCTTCACACAACACAAGTTTTATATATAAATCTGTTTTACTTAAATTTCAAAATCATCAGTCCAATGTTTGATAACCAAGCACCTTTAAAACATATGTAAAACTAATGAATCAGCTCAAAAATCACAAAAATTAATAAGTGCATGGGCATAAGTGGGGATGTACTAACAGGACTCAAGATTTGAATTTCTTATTAGTATCCAAGTGGATACTAGCACCTTAAAAACTGGTATCCTTCTTTGAAATTTAGTATCCCAGATTTGCATAGTAGGTATTCTGATTATAGCAGTATCCAAACAAGGTAAATGGCCTGCTGTATGTTTCAGCTGTGTAGTGTTTGTCATGACCAACTTTTATTAGAAAAACCAAAGGACAAACCTATAGTTGCTGGGCCAAAACCTCAGACTCAGTGACTAAAGAACCAAACAGTGCTGTAAGTAACTTCGTTACAAGTAACAAAATTACAAGTAATCGTTACTTTTTGAGTAACTGTAGCCTGTGTAGCAGTCGCTTTATTTTATTGAAGGTTTTGAGGATTTTAGAATAAATGGCGGGCATTTATTGAAAAATCCTCAAAACCTTCAATAAAATAAAGCGACTGCTGCGTACAGGGCCTTTTTTAACCTTCCCCCCCCCCCCCAGGAAAAGTCCCTTTTTCCTAAAATTATACAAACAATCCAGCGAAGATTAACAAATAGATAAACGGAAAGTAAGTTTTAGGCTTTATCCTTTGTTCTTGTTTAACAAAATCGATTTAAATTGTTACTTTTTTACCACTAAGCCATGATACATTATTGTTAATATTTTTTTTTATTTTTTGGATGCTCAGAATGCAGGAAATAGCATTTCACGGTTTCAAATTTCAAAAATTTTCTTGGGATTATCCCTCTAATAAGTAATGATAAATTACAGTTAATATTCTTTTTTACTTTTTGTGCATTTTTCCATCTTTTATATCAAATACAACTATAGTTAGCATAAATTTTAGAGCAAATTTGGATGCTCAGAATGCAGGAAATGGCATTTCCGTGGTTCAAATTTCAAATATTTTCTGGGGGAGTACACCCCCACACACCTGACCATTGCTATCCTCCTCGAATAAGTAATGATAAATGATGGTTAATTTTTTTTTACTTTTTGTGCGTTTCTTCCTTTATTTATTTCAAATACAAGTACAGTTAGGATAAATTTTGGAGCAAATTTGGATGCTCAGAATGCATGAAATGACATTTCCGGGAGTCAAATTTCAAAAATTTTCTGGGGGAGTACACCCCCAGACACCCCATTCATGCGTGGTATATTTTCCACACACGTGGCTTTCAGCCATTGCTATCCCCCTCTAATATATTATCTCACAGAAAGGTCCCTTTTCAAAAAATGTCCCCCCCCACGGGAAAATCCTTAAAAAAGGCCCTGGCTGCGTAGGCTAGAGTAACTGTAACTGTAACGAGTTACATTTTGGCCTAAATTGAAACGATAACGCGTTACTTTTATAGCCAACGTTTACGTTACTTTTTTCGTTACATTCTTGCGGTTAAAACTTACAATTCACCTCTCAGTTCTCGAAATTCTCCTCACGGTTTTCTACGACAACGCATGCTTCAGTGCTTAACACAGCTGAGAAATCCGTTAGTGGTAAGGTTACATAACGTTTACAAATAATTAACGTCAATCTGATGACCACTAATCATTAAGTTGAAAAAAACTGGGGTTTTTCTTACTTGTAACTAGTTACTAACTTGTAACTAGTTATAAAAATATTGAAGTAATTTTGTAACGGCAACTAGTTACATTTTCTTAAGTGTAACTTTTACCAGTAACTACTGTAGTTCCTTTTTTGGGAATGTAACTGTAACTAGTTCCAAATAATGAGTAACTTTTACAGCACTGGAACCAAAGTGCCAAAACAAGCTATGTTGCCAAACATTTTGCCACAATGTACATCCATTGGGGAGGGTGACTCATGAAAAAAAAATTCTGGGCTAACATAAGTATAGCTTCAATTTTTTTTCCAGACTAAGATTAGCCTGAAATTACCAAATCTTATCAATTTGTTAAATTGGGAATCATTTCATAACTTTCACCAAATTTTATCAACTTTTATATCCCACTTTGACCAAATTTTACCAACTTTGTTCTCAAACTATTGCCAAGTTTGACCTGCAACTTTTACCTTCCTTTTTGAATTATTGGGGAGGGGGGTGTTACCCCCACCCCCGGTAGCGACGTCCTTGAATATCCACATTGAAATCTGTTTGTTAGTGGATATCGAGATACGGAAATCATCAGACCTGGCTAATCATCTTTACTTCCAACTGAGAGCTAATTAGCTAAATTTTGAAGGATGTAGCTCAACCTGTGAACCTGATCGAGTTGACAGCTTTATAATTTAGGCTCTGCATCAACTCCAGGTAGCCACCTACTGACTTATGTCTCACCACATAGTACAACTATGGCAGAAGGGTCAGGTTGGGGCCTGGGGGCATTCAACCCACCACAGGCATACATATGAGACAGGTGTTTAGTTGGTGTCTACTTAAAGGTTGGTTTTCATTAGTCAATGTCGATTGTGTTTAACTGATGGTTATTCATTGCCGACAGTTGCAAGAAATAAAAAAATTGTCTAATTGTTGTGAGAGTTGATGGTAGTCCCAGACACTCTGCAATAATAAAACAAATGAAAACACTATATTCACAAGTTGTTAGCAACAGTTACGAAAACCAGTTTTAAAGAATTTGGCATATTTGCTGTTAATAGTCTTGCTTGCCTCAGTAGAATGTATTTTGTCATGATAATATTTAGATGCTTACTATTTCATAATTTATATTATTTATTTAAAAAATTCCTGGTTTATGATTGGCTAACAACCAACTATGTCATATCAACTCAATGGCTAACCAAATATGGATTTTTCACATTCATATTAGCAAAATGATGTCAAAGAGTCAATATGAAAAAAATTTGGACGTGTTTGCGCCATATTACTATGACAACGAGAATCATATTGACTCGCTGATGCCATTGATATGACGCGACAACGGCTGCCGAAGGACTAAGGAATTGTTTTTTTCTTAATACAAATAAAATACAAATGTTTGTTTTGAAATTTTTAAATAAATAATAAAACAATTATTGAATTCGGTTTTTGCACAATATGAAGAATTATCAAGCCCTCAGTTTGCCTTTATCAACCTCAGCCTTCGGCTTCGGTTGATAACGGCAGACTTCGGGCTTGATAATTCTTCATACCGTGCTCAACCTCATTCAATAATTGTTAAATATTACTATTATAATAATTAATAACAGTAATAACAAATGCAGTGTTTTCCACAATCAATGGTCACTAGCATACATGTGGAGAAATACAGCTGTTAATTGTTACCATAAAATTATTGAGCAGGTTGAGAAGGTTACAAATTTGAGAGGGCACTAAAATTTGAGGGTGGCCTTGAGGCATGCTCTCTCTCAGGTTCCAGTTTCTGTATGCCCATTATCAAGTTCAGGCTCTGAAGACAGGTGCTCCCACATTTACCTGATCAGTTTTTGTTGTCTTAAAGGTGTCACATCATTCAGAGGCAGGGGGGGGGGACTGACTCTCAATCAAACAAGTCTGACCCTTCACAGCTAAAATCAGGTAGCATTAAAATGTGCAAATGTGAGAGTGCCATCACTCTCAAGCACAATTTAAATATGGCATGCACATTTTAATATTCGAAAGTGGAGGGGCATTTCGAAAGTGGAGGGACATTGGCCAAAAATGGCACTTTTGTATATGACCAAAATCAAACAATTTTATGTTGTTCACAAACCAAACAAAAATTTTTAAAAATATGGAGAATATATAAGTAATTAACATATAAAATATAACGTCAGAAATGGCCTTCACAGAGTCTTTACTAGCAAACAAGGGCGTTCATTCAAGATATACTTTTTTCGTTCTTTGAATGGGAAACTTTAGTGCAGAGCGAAGGGAACCTTTTTCATATTTATAAAAGGGGGGGGGGCACATACCCCAAATGTCCCACCTGGTTATACGGCCCCTGGAAATACATAACAGAGCCATTTATTTTTAATTGTTTTCAGTGAATTTTGTATGAATCATGTAGACTTTATTAATTACATCATAGAATACATTGCAGGGCAATAATTGTGACATTTTGAAAGAGTTTCAGAACAAGTAAATTGTTGTAAATCAGTTAAATTGACACTTAACTATCAGGTTTTAATAGTATCCAACAAGGTGTGATGGTATCCACTCAGCCCAAGGTTCATTTTACCATCTGTAATTTTACTTTTCTATTCGCTTTCACATCATCCGAGTATTTGTACATAACGACATCTAACTTTTATTAAGTCAAAATACGTTGGAAGTGATATTAATTTGAATTATTATACATTTAAACAATAGAAAGAAGCAGATCATAGTCAGCCTCCAGCGACAACGCCAATACTTAATATACCGGTACTTTCCGTTTTATCTCGTGTGCCTTAAAATCTCAGCTATGTCATAATCATAGCTTCTGCCCAGTATATTCAAATACCATGGAAGATACACAGAGATCTTGTCTTGTTCAAATTATACAAATATATATCATGTATAAAGACAACACGGAAGTGATACATGTCTGAATAATGCAGCTTACAAATATTTTGGAAATTTGGAATGACTATTTACTTACCAAAAGGTTTAACGTCCTATATCCTATCAAGAAACCATCTTTATAAGTTCAACATACTGAAAATTTCAATCTTTCAGACACAGAAAGCAAGAAAAATTATGAAGTGAAAGAGTTGAAACGAACTTTGTATATTATACCTCACGAAACTTCCGGCTTTGCGGAACTAGTAATCTTTCTTGCTAATTAGAATTATTCCTTATTTTAATAATGAAACTAGTTAACTGGGGTGGGGGGGGGGGGGCAACCTCGTTCCCAGGCTGGAGGGGGGCTTGTAGCGCTTGTTTGGTAAACCCAATATTTCCTTGCTAAAACTTGTAATTCCGTGCTTGTATAGGCTGTATACAATTCTGTGGAAACTGTTTAATTTCCAGAGCGAAATACTGGACTAATGTGTCAATTAAAGAAAGGAAATGGCCGCCTCCCAAAAACTAGCCTCCAAAAACGTGTCACACTTTTGAAAACGAAACAACAACCTTGCGTTTCAGAGAAACGATTCAAACTAACTTCCAAGCAGTCTTAGAGCTGCCGCTACTTTTTCTCTCTGATAGTTTGATATATAATTACCTAAAATATAGTCAAACATTCAGATTTTTGCATTTAGACTTTCTGTATAATCATGGAAACGAATCAAGAATAAAAGACAAGAATAGTGCATTCAGTATTGATGATGTTGATGTTTGATATTAGACTTTGGGGACCGTTCATTTTTTATCAGGAGGGGGGGGGGGTGGTGGTTTTGCATGCTTGCATTGATAATTTCGTCATGACCCCCCAGCAGATGCAGGAAAATTTTCAGTGGCCCCCTTTCTACTCCACGTTTTCTTCCCATGACCCCCCTCCCCCACATACATAGGTTCCTAATGTTACTTTTGCAACGTTTTAGGCTAAATAAATACAATAATGCCTACAATTATTTTAGCAATTATTTTAGTAATTGTAACTGCCCGAAATGTTGCAAAAATAATATTAGAGACCATGGCATTTAATAGGAATTTTACATAGATATTAGTCATTTTGATTTTTTTATTCAGTGTCTTGACTCAACACGGGTGTGATAGGAACTTGAGAAAATAACTGTTGCAACTTGTACGTTTTGATTACAATTTCGGAGTTTCCAGTGAACTCAATTTATTTTACTTTATCTAGAATGATAACACCCAGTCATTTGGCAGTTAAAATGTGAAGCCTCGTGCACAGAGTAACATACAGAGGCTTATCTCAGTGAGAAAACCGTAAAGAAGGTGTTTTTTTTTGCCGCCATGTTCGTAGCCAGTATCGGCACATGCGCAGTATATACGTATGATGCGCCAGTTAGGCAGTCCAGTACAGCTTCTCTTTACTGGACTGCCTAAGAACATGGCGCATTTTTCAAAAAAATCCCTCACGCTAAATTAACCTGAAGTGAGACCTCTGTATGTACTAACTCTGTGCCTGGCGTGAGCAGTGGCATCAGACCTCTCCATGTCTTTTATCTGGAACGATAACATGCAGGGAGAGAAACATGAAGCCAATGCCATGCAACACCACTTGGTGCACGCTGATTTGTAATAGACCGCGCGGTGATGGCATATAAGGGGACTGAAACTGACATACTATATGGTTTGCAGAAACGAGAAATAGGCGTACTAAGAGGCTTAGGGACTAGGCTGTGATAGGCTTTGGTGCTCTCGTCACTATGATCAAGGACGACGTACTTTGCGAAGACCAGGCCTGTGTGTACCGAGCGGGGTTGGAGGGCACGACATCCTTACAATTTCAGAACTGCTCGTCGGTAAAACCATAGTGGTAGAACGAAGTCATGTAGTAACAACGTACAGTTGTGATTGGAAATGGCCGGTAAATTGATCGGAAAAATTGATAGGGGGCCCAGTAAATTTGAATTTGAGCAAATTATAAATTATCATTTAATGTAAGTTAAATTATTTTATTTAGACCGGCAGTGGCGTGCTGGGTACTATTTTTCTGGGGGCAGTCGGCTGACAACCAATATATGCTGCCCTATAATATTACGCTTGATAAACGAAGGACGAAGGCACGAGCCGAACGCCGCAGGTGCGAGGTTTGTCTAGGGGAGTCCGGGGGCATGCCCCCCAGGAAAATTTTTGAATTTAGCGTCTCTGAAATGCCATTTCCTGGACTTTGGGGGAAGATTTGACAGAAATCTGATGGCCAGGAAACGGCATTACAACGCGGTCGAAATTTGCAAATTAGTTAGAATTTAGTAGCAGTACTTAAATTGGGCAATGCTAACTACTTCCAGCAATTAATCTAATCCCAATTCTATTCTCTACTGATCTGAATACATTGACAACTTACAGCTCTTTTATACAATAACACACGGACCCCACGCATATGCATTTTAAGGTTTCCTTGCCTGGCTGCCAAAAGGCCGCGTTTCAGCATTATATCTCATTACTTACATTACTCATGATGTTTCTAGCGCAAACAACTAAATTGCGTACACAACTTTACATTATCATAACTTCAACTATCTAATTTGCGTCGCTCTAGATCTCGTGATTCGTGAAGCATAATAAAGGGCATAATATAAGGGTATAATACCAGCAAAAAAGGGATAATTCCCGTGATCGCTTCGAAGCCTGATCAATATTCCGGTAATGAGACATTGCGTGTGATCACTGATCATGTTTATATATGAACGAGTGATTTCGTGTGAGTCGTGAGGTAGCAAATACGGTTGAACAAAATAGTCTGCAATTTAATCTGTTTATAAGTCTATAAACACATCTTTCCTTGGCGGAATTAGTAACTATATTTTTTCGAATGCGTTTCTTCCCACCCACTTTCAAAATTCGGCGCGGGATCGGCGCCCCTTTTCATTTTTGCGCCCCCCAAAAATTGCCAGCTGGGGGGCCGTGGCCCCCCCCTGCCAGCACGCCACTGTAGACCGGCGTGCCAACAAACTCCTTGGATTTATAAAGCGATGTTCTGGGGAAATAAGCGATGCGAGGACCCGCCGAACTCTGTATCTGTCTTTGGTTCAGTCGCGGTTTTGGTTACTCAAGCCAGGTTTGGTCGCCTCAAACCGTTACCCTCATCCAACGTATGGAGCGGGTCCAAAGAAGGCCAACGAAGTACATTTTAAACTGACCTTCCGTACTTGTGCAGTGAGACTTATCGGGAACGACTTGCCAGTTTGGGCCTCTTACCGCTATCTTACTGGCATGAATACTTGGATCTCGTGTTCTTTTTCAAAGCAGTGAACGGCTTGGTCGACGTGTCCCATGACGTCCTCCCCGAAGTCATGTCCCAAACCAGAACGACCAGATCCTCCAGTGGCAACTAAATCTCCTTCCGTCCGGCCAAATGCAAAACCTCTACCTACCAACGCTCCTTCTTTATTCGTGCATCCAGAACCTGGAACTCTTTACCAACTACACTAAGATCTCCTGACATTAATATTAGGCAATTCAAAACGGAGTTACAAACTTACTACCTGACAGCTCTGAGAGAATGCTTCGACGAAGAAGATCCGAGGACATGGAAGACTATATGTCTGAAGTGTAACACTAGTCGTTACTTACGTTCTGAACTAACTTGTTGTTTTTAGTCTCCTGTCCATGTACTGTATGTTATATGTTCTGTACTGTATGTGTATTTTTGTATAAGGGCCCACAGTAATTGGTTTACACCAGTGAACTAAAAATACCTGGAACGCTACCTATGGGTCTTCTATATTAACTATGCTATGACGAGCCAGACAGCTCCAGATTGGCAGCTCCAGATTGGCGAATCTGGAGCCAGCTCCAGATACAATTTCAATATGGAGCTGGAACGACTAGTTTGTAAACAAACTGCTTTGGCCGCGTAACTACCGATGGATATTTAATTTTTTTGAAAGACCATTTTTCCTTGTCATATTCCTTAGTACGTGATGGAAAATGAAAACATTATTCCGTTCCGTTCGTCCATGGTAGCTTCTGAAAGATCACTGTTTTTTCTGACAAAGGGAATGGTCAGCGGTCCGATAGATCGCAAAGCTCGTTTAAAACCTTATTTTGTTACCTTTATAATGAAAAACTTAAAAATTTGATCGATGACCATTCTGGAGAATGTATTCAAAAGTAATTTCATGCGGTCAACTTATTTCCACGTCACGAAACCGCGATAAATAACTCGCGCAAAGTTGACTGTCTAATTTCGCGCACGGCCCGGCTGTTTTAAATTTATCCTTCCGTAAATACAACAACTTTGGTATCCGTAAATTTACGCTTTAGATGAGCAAGAAATTGATATGTTGATGACATATTATCATTTGTTGCGCTTTTCTGAAGAACTAACGATATAAACATGTTTAATATCCGAAACACACAACGCAAACGAGATCGCTAAAAACGGTGTTATTATGCGGCTCAAGTCGTCAAAAGGCCATAACATGTCAAATACGTCTAGCATCGTCTAAATTGCTTCGCAAATTTCTTGCTAATTTCGCCCTGCCACGAATTTGTAAAAGATGACCCTTCTAGAGTAATATTCATACTATCATATTGTTCAGCATTTGAAACTTTAGGATGCATATCCACCATGAGCAATTCGTGAAAACACCAGCATTCGCTACCGAGATGAGAAATCAACTTTCAAGAGATGTGAAATATTACACCTAAACAATATTCCGTGTTATTTGGCACGTGCAAGACATTTATTAGTGAGCTTAAGCAAGTGACGTTTTTGACAACACGGACGTCGACCGGAAGAATCTTCATTTTTTTTTTATACACCTATAGTTATTAATACGGTTTTCCTCTGAGATTATCAAATGTCCGGCACGTGCCAGTGATGACGTGTTTTATTGTTTACGTTTAATATTTCACATCTCTTGAAAGTTGATTTCTCATGGCCTTTCGACGACTTGAGCCGCATAATAATACCATTTTTAGCGATCTCGTTTGCGTCGTGTGTTTCGGAAATTAAACTTGTTTATATCGTTAGTTCTTCAGAAAAGCGCAACAAATGATATTATGTCATCAACATATCAATTTCTTACTTGTATTCACGGAAGGTAAAATTAACACAGCCGGGCCGTGCGCGAAATTAGACAGTTCAACTTTGCGTGAGTTATTTATCGCGGTTTTGCGATGTGGGAATAAGTTGACTGCATGAATTTACTTTTGAATGCATTCTCCAGAATGATCATCGATCAAATTTTTAAGTTTTTCATTATAAAGGTAACAAAATAAGGTTTTAAACGAGCTTTGCGATCTATCCCACCGCTGACCAGCCCCTTTGTCAGAAAAAACAGTGATCTTTCAGAAGCTACCATGGACGAACGGAACGGAATAATGACTTCATTTTCCATCACATACTAAGAAATATGTCAAGTAAAAATGGTCTTTCAAAAAAATTGAATATCCATCGGTAGTTCAGCGTCCAAAGCAGTTTGTTTACAAACTAGTCGTTCCAGCTCCAGATTGAAATTGTATCTGGAGCTGGCTCCAGATTCGCCAATCTGGAGCTGCCAATATGGAGCTGTCTGGCTCCTCATAACGCTACCTCCAACTAGCCTGCGGTGCAGACGCTTCGTATTTCATAATGAAAGGGCTTAAACCCTTTCATTATGAAATACGAAGCGTCTGCACCGCAGGCTACCTCCAATAGGCTTGGCTTATGATCGGATGAAGCCAAATTTTACCTCCAGCCGCGCGTGTTCTACCTCCAGACACGCGCGTTTGTGTTGCGAGACATTCTCGCGAGACCATTTCGGCAGTGACTTGAATGTTTTTTCTTCAAAGTGACTATATGACCGGCAGCCGGTCACGGTTTATCATATACTAAATGGCCGGCAGTCTAGTGACTATAGTTGAATATAAAAACTTTTGTTTGCGTTAACTTTCACCGATTTGCCATTAGCTCATACGGCAAGGGCGCTGCGTGCGAAAAGTTAAACGCAGTCGGGGTCCGGATGTGTTTTGTTTGACTTAGCATTGTTTTTTCTTAGCCATTTAGTATTTGATAAACCGTGACCGGCTGCCGGTCATATAGTCACTTCGTTTTTTCTTGGGCGAATGGGTCGAAAATTGTCGTTTATTTAGGGTTTTAAGCTATATTTTTGTATTAGACGTGCATTTAAAACATATCTTGAACCCTACCGACTAAAATTGCAAGGACGAAAGTAACCGATTGGAGACAACAAGTGCATATTTGAGTGACTGGAACGTTTATATGCAGATGACACTTGAGAAAGATAAGTAATTCTTTATCTTATAAACGTATTAAATATGTATTTATAACAACTTCATTGATTGTTAAACAAGACAAGTTTATTTAGTCTGTATCTATCACTTTGTTTGCCTTCGTTGACCACTTTTTCTTTGTATTTCTTGCCGAATGTGAATAATCGTACTTATTCGCGAAAAAAAACTTTAATGTTTATATTTGTTATTTTGTACTTTTAAAACTTAATAAATACTCTACTACAAAACATAATTAAACTGTGGATGGTAGTTTGAACTTGTTAGAATACCTTTTTCCTCACACAAATATTTCACACTTTATATGATTAGACCACGGCAAGCTCCACTCCTCGCTCGACGTTTTTTCTCAAAAATGAAAATTTAATTACGATTTCTACACAAACAAATTAAAAATATTTTACTCTAGAGTTTTGAAGGATTTTTTTATTGTAAAATTGTACTGTCAGGTGCATTTTAAGTCGTTTTAAACGATGTTTTAGTGCATTTTTTTTACCCAGTTGTGAAAATTTAAAAAACCCGCGTTTTCCCGTTACGTGAAAAGACTTGGGCATGACAACAGTGGGCATGCCTGGGCATGGCTCGCTATTTCGCAACGGGGGCAGCTGCCCCTCCTGCCTCCCAGTTCCGGCGTCCCTAGATCTGAATTCGAAGGTCTCTGAAGTCTGAACGCAGTATGACAATAGACGATTCCCCTTATTACGTTTTCTTAGTTTACGTTAGGAGAATTAATCTAAAGAGTATAAGGAAAATATTAAAAAAAATTGCACTATGAAGAAAGGTAACGTTTCAAAAGGAGATCGTAACAAAGTCTTGGACAAAACTTTTCATGTTTTAGTTGGTAAATGTTATGGAGCAGCAGGTGAAGACTAAATTCAGAACCAGTGAGCTCTATATATATATATATATATATATATATATATATATATATATAGAATTTCAGTCATTCGGCGTATACCATATGAGAACAGCGAAGCCAAGATGACGGAAATTGACGTCCAATACTTCGTAGCTAATTCCGTTTTTTTTTCTAAACAACCGTATCGCTAATGAAGTTATCAGTTCATAAAACCATAATTATATTATTTAAATCGAAGTCAAAAGACGAAATTTCGCCACACTCCTTGCAGTCCTAAAAAAGTCTTGCATCATATTAAAGCAAATTGTTTGAAATTTTGTACAGTAACATAAGCCCCGTTTACACTACGCTCAATTTTTGGTACGGCACGGATAAAATTACCTAAATAGGTAGTCCAAGAACCAAAAAAGACGGGTACCAATTTTATCCGTGCCGTACCAAAAATTGAGCGTAGTGTAAACGGGGCTATATACTCACTATAATTTATCAGTGAGTTCCGTACAACATCGGACCAGTTTTTGTTAGCCTATATTCAAGAACACATACTTCTTCTGTATGATTTGGCCATGCTAATTATAACTCAGTAGTGGTCTCTGGACAATATCAAATCATGAAATCTGCTGTGTTGGTGTAATGTACTCAGGTGAATAAGATGTTTGTGTGATGTTACTGATATACGGATTAAAGTTGACGTTTTTCACCAATCACAGCCCTTGACCCAGTCTTCTGACGTTACTCATGCCGTCCGTGTTGTCAAAAACGTCACTTGCT